>JAOEHY010020349.1:0-13519 GCA_025447955.1 Psilopsiagon aurifrons
GATAGGACAAGGGGTAATGGGTTCAAACTGAAACAGGGGAAGTTTAGATTGGATATGAGGAAGAAGTTCTTTCCTGTAAGGGTGGTGAGGCACTGGGATGGGTTGCCCAGGGAAGTTGTGGATGCTCCATCCCTGGTGGTCTTCAAGACTGGGTTGGACAGAGCCTTGGGTGGCATGGTTTAGTGTGAGGTGTCCCTGCCCATGGCAGAGGGGCTGGAACTGGATGAGCTGAAGATCCCTTTCCAATCCTGACTATTCTATGATTTTATGATTCTAAGAGCATTGACCCTGATCAGCCCCAAAGAAAGTCTACCCACATATAAGCCTTGTTAGCTTATACCTTAAGACTGTGCTGAGGCACTTTACATCTCTGCTTTTACAAAACTGAGAGGCACAGCTTTGCCTTTTGCAAATGCTGTAAACCTTTTTTTTTCCTACTTCTCTGTGTCCGTCATGGAGCCAAGCAGCTGAGATGATAGCCAAAGATGATCCAATCCCAGATGAACTGCAGCCATTTCAACATGACCTTGTGTTTGCTTTGTTGATAAGCAACTTTCAGTCTTGGTGGAGGGGAATAAAGGATAGAGACAAAATGGGGCTAAGCTGCAGAAATTGAATATAGAGCACAAAAAGGGTAAAAAGCCCAGCCTTGAGGAGCCACAGAGAAAGGTGTGCTATCCAACATCTATAAAAATGCGGTTTTCCAGTGTAGGCAGCTAAATATAAAAACCCTACAGAGGACTATAAATTCCTAATAAATGTGATTGAACTACTGGAGAAAATCAGGCAGGCCAGGCTCAAGAAAACAGAAGCAAAGCTTAGAGCTTGCTGAGGCCAGGGACACATGTATTTATGATGTGTATTTTACGCTCCTCCGGAACAGGAGGATTTGTGACCCAGGTCAGGATCTGGTGAGCACCATTTGAGGGCACATGCCTCTGGGAGCTGTGAAAACTGAAGGTTGTTCTGCAGCACTGAGAGGGAACAGTGTCGGCTGCACATCTCCCAGAGGATAGCCAAGGCTAGTATGCCTCCAAGAGACACGTCCCAGCTGCCTTCCTCATCCAATGCTATCTGCAATAGGTATTTATAGTTGTCCTAGACCAGCTGAAAATGTATTTTTTGTACCCTTACTAGACTGATCAGTGAGTCATGGGTGTGAAAAACAGGGTTTGATTCTTCCTGCTTAGGTGTCAAAAGCAGGATAAACAGTTACACTTCCAGTTCTCTCAGTGCTCCTGAACTTGAGCTTAGAGTAGTAAGCACAGTAGAGAACTACCTTCATTTCAAGATTTAGCATATCATGTAAGAACAGATCCACAATTATATATTGATTAATTATTTTGTTTTAACTATTTGTACTGTTTTCAGGAGGTACTAATTGTTATTTGCCAAACAAGGAGATCTTATGACCATGCTGGAGAATGCAGGTTGAATTCACACTTCACTAACGTTTGCCAAAACTAACAGAGATAATTGTCTCTGGAGGCAGCAAGGGGCTGCAGAGCTGACTGGCCTGGAAAATGAGAGCTGGAATCAGTGTGATCATAGAACCACAGAATCCCAACCTGGTTTGGGTTAGAAGAACCTTAAAGTTAATCCAGTTCCAACCCCTGCCATGGCAGGGATACCTTCCACTGGAGCAGGGTGCTCCAAGCCCCTGTGTCCAACCTGGCCTTGAACACTGCCAGGGATGGGGCAGCCACAACTTCTCTGGGCACCCTGTGCCAGCACCTCAGCACCCTCACAGTAAAGAACTTTTTCCTAAGAGCTCATCTCAATCTCCTCTGTCAGGTTAAAGTTGTACCCCTTACCCTGGGTACAACACCATTCATCCAAGGCAGTTGTGTAGGTTGCATTGAAGTCACATAGTAAACAGCAGTAATGATGGTGGATGGAGGGATGCAGGATGCCTCTGCACCTTTTTTCTCCACCATGAAGCTTCAAAACACAAAGGCCAAATAAATCAAAGCAAGGAATTCAGATGGTTAGAAAGGCTAAGTAGCTGGAGAGAGTGCATCCAAGGTGCTGAAGGCAACCTCAATCCATTTCCACTTCTGTAAAAGCATCTACAGGAAGGCTTTACCCAAAGCAGATGGCAAAGAACCTGTATTTTATGACACAGCTTTTTAGGGTTGGGTAACAATGAGGTGCTTGCTTGAGCTTTGGGACATTCTTAGTGCGGCTCAGACAGAGCAATTCAGGTCTGACCTGACCCCTGGGATTGGAGTTGAAACTTTTTTCAAACCTTCTCCTGACTCAGATTTTTTTTGGACAACTCTTGTTCCTGCCAATGACTCACAAACCCTTCCTTGTCTGTCCTGAACAGGGTGGCGTGTGGGAACCGCTCCGTTTTATTTGGTAGGAAATGCCATGGTTCTGAAATCTGGTTTTGTTCTGAAGAGGAAGAAAACACAAACAGACACAGAATTATTGTGTGCCGAAAGCTTCCTGCAAACCACAATAAAAATTATCTGTTCTTTTAAGAAGTGAGCCATTTCATCCTGACTGTGACCTTTCCAAATAGGAACGTTCGATAAAGTCAGTAAACAGATGCTAATGCATGCCATTGCAACAAGGTCAAAATACTTTGTTCTGATTCCTTCTTGTTTGCAAACAAGGTGACAAATTTGACAGCTTCCCAGGTCAAGTTTTGATGTTGAAAAGAGGGTTCTTTGGGATAAAAAGGAGTCTCCTTTTATTTTTTTCACTGTGCCTTAAGGTAAATTGTGAATCGTCTTCGTATATAAAGCAGAGTTTATTTAAATGTTGCAGCACTGTGAGCTCAAAAACTCCTAAAATGCTTTAGAGGACTCAGGTAAAATATGAAATACAGGCAAACTTGAGCTACATTTAGGATCTGAGAGCTGGGGCTGTTCAGCCTGGAGAAGACTCCAGTGAGACCTTAGAGCAGCTCCAGTGCCTGAAGGGGCTGCAGGAAACATGGAGAGGGGCTTTGGACAAGGGCCTGTAGGGACAGCACAAGGGGAATGGCTTTAACTGCCAGAGGAGAGACTGAGATGAGCTCTTGGGCAGAAGCTCTTCTCTGGGAGGGTGCTGAGGTGCTGGCACAGGGTGCCCAGAGAAGCTGTGGCTGCCCCATCCCTGGCAGTGCTCAAGGCCAGGTTGGACACAGAGGTTTGGAGCATCCTGCTCTGTGGAAGGTGTCCCTGTCATGGCAGGGGTTGGGGCTGGAAGAGCTTTCAGGTGCCTTCCAATAAAAACTATTCTATGATTCTATGATACATTTAGCAGGTCATGTGCAAAGCCCGGTAGTGCTCTGTGGTGCCAGGGGAGACAGACTGGAGACAGCTCTCCTGAACAGCACAAATTGCAGAGGAAGTTGAGGGGAAGGAGGACAAGGGGGTGATTTGGCACCTGGAAAGACAAAGTTTCTTCTGATGTTTTGCCAAGGCGGTGATTCAATGGCTTGTAGTAAAATGCATTTCCACCCATCAAGTTGCAACCACAGCCAGGCAAGGTTGCCTAATGGATAAAGCACCATGCTAGAACTTGCAAGCCCTCAATTCTTCTCTATCCTTGAACTTCTGCATGACACTGTGTGGGTTGTGCTGTTCCTTCAAGGCCTTTTTTTCTCTCCTTTAGCCTCTGCTAAGGTGAAATGCGCTCTTGTAGGTTTTGCAGCATATTGATTGTAGTTTCCCCTTTGGCTCTTGAATCAGCCCTGCCTGATTCACCAGTAGGACTTTAAGGATGTAGGAAAGACTTTGTGGCCTTGTTGTCCTTCAGCTAATGGAGCCATTGAGTTCCAAGTCTGATCCTGGGCAGGCTCCCATATCCCTGCTGATGAGCCTGTCTGCGGGACCTGGGTGAGAAGTGCTGGCTCCTTCTCCCTGTGCTTTCTGAAGTCACTGCAAGCAAACGAGGCTGAAGCAGGGAGCTGTGATTAACAGGGTTTTATCTGCCAAGAATTCATTAAGAAATTAATAATGCTAGCTTCCCACCCTGCTGCTGCCCCAGCTTTGTGCAAACAGGACTGCTGTGGAAGAAAGGAAGGGGACAGCACGGTGAGTTTGTCACGTACATGCCCCCAGTTTTTGTAGGGCAGCTTTGTTGGTGGTGATGAGACCAGCCTGACTCCCCCTGAGGACAACTGCCCGGGTGCATTCAGTGAGACATCACATCATGTACCCTGGCTGCTACAGGGCTGAGGTTTTGTCCTTGGCTGACGTCAAAATGGCAAGGGTGGTCATTGCCATGAGGGGGCAGAGGTCTAATGGATTCTCGTTCCCACGTTTCCTAAAGGAAGGCTGGCAGTCCCACCACCTAAGACTCATGGAGCCTGGGAGTCGGCATCCCAAACTCTGGATCAGCCATTCAAAATAGTGAGAGTGACTTGCTCAGTGTTCCTGGGTGCACTCGGTCCTGCTCTCTGTGGTCAGTCTTGCAAATACACTGGAACTTCTTATCAATCTTTTCTTTTTAACGTAATTTTAAATTGGTTATTAATTTCCTTCTCTAGGATCCTATCACAGCTTGTTCTCCTTGTCACAAAGCAGCCCACAGTGTCCTGCTATGAGATACTCAAAAGCTCCTGGATGGTGCAGAATCAGAGCACATAGCAATGGAACAGCAATGGGCTGGATAGAGCTGAACAGGGAAGAAAAGAAGCTTAATTTGTACAGGGAGTGAGGACCCTGATGATGCTAAAGACAGATGAGGTACAGAATCATAGAATCATGTAACTCCAGAGTGATAAGGTAGATATACGTGATGGTGGGATTGTATCAATAGCTGGTTTTAACCATTTTTCCTATTCAGTTACTGGTGTGATCACAAGCTCTAATAATTCATTCTCTTAGTTTGTAGCAATCTAGTTTTCACTGCATATAATTATAACCCTCTAAAATATATACATAGATATATGGATACATAGATACACAGATGAATAATTGGGGCATGCATTTTTGCCAGGCACATCAGAGAATTCCTGGAAATCTATAAAAAGGAGAGAGTAAAAATCTTCACATGGGAGCCAGGTCCTTAAATTGTGGTTTTGCAAAAGTCTGTTCTTAGAACCAATGACAGAATCATAAAGTGGTTGCTGTGCTGCTCACAGCTTTTTTTTTTTTTTGTCTCCTGTGGAGAATAGAGATAGCTCAGATAGTGACATATGTATCCTCGTGTGATGGGTATATATTCAGTTCTGTACTTACACAGCAAGCTAAGAACATGCCTGAGAGCCTGTGAAACTCATATTTCCCCAGTTAATTATAGCACTGATGCTGAGCACAGCAGCTCCCACTGACATTTGTCACATTGGTTGATCTTTGCTGCTCTGTTTTGAGCTGGGGACATAAGGCTGGAGTCAATGAACATCACAGGGTGGGCACCAGGGATGGAGTCTCCCTTTCTTCTTTTGCCATTTTCTATATCTTCATAGTCCCTCTCCAGACCCTCTTACTGCATCTTTCTCTGTCTTTTCTTTCTAGCCAGCTTGCTAGAAAGAGCTTGATTGCTGAGGGTGACTGGTTGCCAGCTTTGGAAGACAGGTCCGCAATGCAGACCATTTAGCTGATGACTTAGCAAGCTCTCTGGGTGCTAATTAGCAGAAACAAAACCGCAACAGCCACACACCCCATTCAGGACTGCTGAAGCCTTGCACTGAGGGCCAGAGCTGGAAAGGGAAAGGGGGAGAGGGTCAAGATTAGTTCCAGAAATTTAGGCTCCTATTTCTCCTAGCGGCTGCTATTTGTATTTCACGGGGTATCAACAGTTACTCATCTCCTGTTTCCACCTGTAAAATGAAGGCTATTTGCAGGGAGTTCAGAGAGTTATGTACTGATAAGGGTTTGACAGATCTTATTGCCCAATGTTATGAACTGCAGCTGTAACCTAAAACACGCATTGAGATCAATTTGTGCAGTGGAGAAGTGCCTTAGACATCAAACCCTCCGTCAGGAGAGCAGTCTGACCCAGCCATTGAATGGCAACCAGTTTGCTGTTGCTTTCTCCCCACCTCCATATGAATATGAAGCCATTAGGTGAGAGCTTTTCCTGCTATTCTTCATATAGCTAGCAACCTGGACTCAGATTCAAAGGGAGTCTCAGGCACTGCTGCTAAATAAGGTGAAGAAATATCCCCCTATGACCTGGAATAGCTCTTGCAGGGAAGACCAGAAACACAAGAGCAGCAAGAGAAGAGGTATTCCCTTGTGCTTTTGTTCTGATATCTCTGGACTTCAGACATTCTTTGTCTGGGGCTATAAATCCTCTGCTTTCAGAATTTACTAGTTAAAAGAATGTTGTCTTTAAGACGTTATGGTAGAAAGCTCAACCATAAAAACCTCAGCATAAGACATTAATAGGAAAGATATTACTAGACTATAAAAATGGGCTTTACCTGAGTTATGGGTTAAGGGAGCATGATTGACACTAATGAACACCACATTAAAAGCTACATCTCCTCTTCTACACAGTCCAGAGACCATTCTCTGACACTGAAGGAAAATGGCACAACCCAGACCCAATGGTCACATCAAAATGCTTTCCAATCCTTCAGGCTGCCTGGTGGGAAGGGTCCTTGACATCTCTAGCCATTGTCTGGGATAGTGATGATGGCAAAGGCCAAACCCATGCTAGGGAATATCCTGCAACCAAACAGTCTAGATTGCCAATATTGGTGCTGGAATCTATGCCCCAGCATGTTTAGTTTAGTGAAGACATTACTGCTTTACCTCCAGACCCTCAGGCTAAGAGACCTTCTGTGGTTTCTCCCAGCTTAAACTTGAAAGAGGTTTTTATGCAATTCTTTTGGTGAGTATTTCTCCATCAATCTGCCTCTGGATTCTCAATTCTCTTTACCCGCTTTTCTATAACATCATCAGTTCCCCTGTTCCTCAGTGAATGGCTCACCTTGGGCATCATAACTCTCAATATACCTAAGGATCTGTGAAGTGTCCCACTGATGTCTCCAGGCCAGGCTGAAATTCAGCACATATAACATGTTGTATTGATGGCCAAGAAGCTGAAAACTGCCTGATTTTTGCTCAATCAGAGGACAGGCCCAGAGATGACACTGCTCTTTCACAACCAGCCCCCTGGGTATGGTATAACTGAATCAGAAAACCCAGTTACAGCACTAATTCTTTTCTTGAGCTGGTGAGGACATGGAGAGAATTGGCCTATGGGCAGAACTCACCCAGATCCTTTAGATTTCATAGCAACATCGAAATATCAGTTGGAAGGGGTCTTGAGATAATCTTGTCCAGCCTATGCCTGAAGCAAGGTGTTTGCCAACACTACCTCAGGTCACCTGAGAGTGTTTATTCAAGACTTAGAAATCCCCAAGGATGGAGATGGCACCACCTTTCTGAAGAATCTGACTCAGTGCTGCTCTATCATAGAACCATAGAATGGTTTGGATTAGAAGGAACTGAAGTTCATCCAATTTCAACTCCCTGCCATGGGCAGGGACACATTCCATAGAGCAGGTTGCTCCAAGCCCCTGTGTCCAACCTGGCCTTGAACACTGCCAGGGATGGAGCATTCACAACTTTCTTGGGCACCCTGTGTCAGCGTCCCACCACCTTCACAGGGAAGAGCTTCTTCCTTATATCCAACCTAAATCTTCCCTGTTTCAGTCTGAACCCATTCCCCTTTGTCCTATCACTACAATGCCTGACAGAGAGTCCCTCTCCAGCATCCTTGTATGCCCCCTTCAGACACTGGAGGCTGCTCTGAGGTCTCCATTCAGCTTCTCTTCTCCAGGCTAATCCCTGCTGAGTGCCTTCTCCCTCCACAGCTATCTCCTATGTGAAAAAAAGCTTTTTCTTTCTGTTTACCCTTAACACCTTGAGCCATAATTTGTGGCTTTTCCCCTCTATTTCCAGGTGATTTCAGGTTGCAAATATAACAAGTGACGATGAGGCAGCTCAATAGCTGGGGGAAAACAGAGACAGGATTTGACTTTGGTGCCACGCTGGAAGTGACAGGAGGGTTAGGAAGAAGGTCATTGATTCTGTGAACAAATAAACTGAGCAACACAAGTGATGCAACAGAAAAAGAAACACCAGGGGAAAGATGTGCAAGGACAAGTGAATGACCTTGTAGCAACAGCACAGGAATTTCATAGTGGTCAAGCCAGGGAGAAGGATGTAGAAAGAACAGATAACCAAGAGCTTTAGAAGACTTCTATCAATTTCTAGACTAAGTTTATTCCTAGCTTGTTTATACCCATTTGTTCTTGTTCCAGCACTGTCCTTTAACTTCAATAGCTCTTCTCTCTCTTTGATTTTTACCTCCCCAGTGTATTCATAGAGAGCAACACATCTTTGTGCTAGGCTAATCATACCAAACTCTCCCAGTCTCCTCACATTTGATTGGCTCTCTGTCCACCTGGTCACCACAGGAGCCCTTTACTATGTCCATTGCAGTTTGTATTCACCTTTTTTTGACTTGTAGCACAAGGAAAGGCCATGGTATGCCGAGGGAGATCTTCTCCTATGCCATTAACACCTCCCTAACTTCATTGTAAATAGCTTTTGTACTGCATACAACTACGGCAGTCTGCTTTTCCCTAACTGCACCACACCAACAACACTTAGTGCCGTGATGAACAGAGGTATCCACATCCTTCTCCTGCAACCTTATTGTTTCCAGGGGGTAAACTCACAGCTTAAAGCAGCTATTCTTGATACCAGTTTCTAAGTGCTTGACTTTGTACTATTAGATTTCATTCTATTTCTATTACTCCTGGGCTTAAGGTCATCCAACCTTTCTTGTGCAGTTATACCAAGAGCCTTCTAAATATGCGGATTGATAGACTGAATAACTTTTAGACTCCGGATTATGGGATAGTTTTGATACACCCCAGCCTTTCCATCTAAGGCAGAGTTGTATCAGAGTAAAGATCAGATGTGTATCATAATTTTCCTCCTCTTCTTCATAAATGTCTATCATTAACTGGTAGAGGATAGGAAACAAGAGGTGAAGGCCTTTTTCCTCTGAAGCAACAGTTCTCCTGCTCCAAACTTGGGTATAAGGACAGAACAAATTCAGAAAGGATTATATATCCACTGGATAAAGGGCAAAACTATAACCAGTCTCCATGGAAAGTACCTATTTTTTACCAGGACCTGAAATCTTGGGAAAATCATTTTATCTGCATCTAGCCATCGTGATGAATGTGCTTTCCACAGGGTAAACATGCAGCCAAGCAAACCAGCAGTCTTTGCTCTTTTAAATCTAATTCCTAATCTGAGTTCTTGACCTTTTATTCTAGGATGTTTGGGTTTATTCTCATTATGCTGTCCGTAGTTTCTTTAGTTAAAGAAATCTACTGTTCCTCTACTTCACCGTTTGCCTGTCAGGCAAAAGCATTCACACTTCATTCTGAGGTTTCAGTAACAACAGGACAGGATGATTTTCCCAGATGATCAGTGACATCTGTCACATAGAAAAACAGGACAGCTGGAGACACGACCCACTCTCAGTGGAGGCAACTATATCCCAGAGATGATCAAAGTATGAAGGTTACCTGAGTTTGCTGTCAGGAGATCCATGCAGGAGTATTGAAGCCATTCCCAGTGGCATTTCTGCAAATAGAGAAGTTGCTGCTTTTGGGATGCCATGGAAGAGTAGGATACCAAGAAAGTAAGACTCCAGGAAAGCTCTGTATGGGAAGACAAACCACCTCTGTACACAGCTAGTGTGAAGAAACCTGTCTAATATCCAGATTCCATCTCTTCTAAACTCTCCCATGCATCAACTGGAGCAATTATTTTGCTGTTCTTCCCCAGACTGACAATACACCTACACCTGATGAGAAATTGCTACCATATGCTTCTCCAAAGGCAGCTGCATTTCAACTGTGGCAAATCATTGTTCTGTAGGATCTTTCAGGATGGAAAAACCCCTCCTTCCAGCCTCTTTTCTGACAGCGTGAGGAACAAGTTAATGGGGTTGGGAGAAGCTGCTGGCAATTGTCAGCTCTGCAGCTTTCCACTTGAATGCTCCACAGCAGAGCTAATAGTCAGCAAAGCCCTTCGATGGATGCAGAAACCATTTGCACATTTGATGGGAAGAGAAAATGGAAAAGAAAATGTCACTACTTTTTTCTCCCCATTTATTATTTCATTCCTACCACTGCTTTGCTACTTTTAAAATTGGAGCTGGAATTTGCTGAGTTCTTCCTGTTGGTCTCTGCTATGTCTTGGGCATGCCTCAGCCTTGAAAAAACTACCTTGAAAAGAGAGATCTCTGCTTAGAATTCCAGAAAGGAAAGGAAGGAAAGGAAATCAATAAATTCTGTATGCTTTATCTATTCTGAGATTTTCAGGTGAAATTAAGACCACCTATTTTTTCTGCAGTGAAAGTATTTTAAAGTGATGAATATTCGGACAAGCTGCTGTTGAAACACTGGGAGAGGGTTTTCCAACTGATTTCACAGAATCATGGAATCATAGAATAGTTACCATTGGAAAGGACCCTAAGACCATCAAATTCCAACCCCCCTGCCATGGGCAGGGACACCTCACACTAAACCATGCTACCCAAGGCTCTATCCAACCTGGCCTTGAACACCACCAGGGATGGAGCATCCACAACTTCCCTGGGCAGCCCATTCCAGTGCCCCACCACCCTTACAGTGAAGAACTTCTTCCTCATATCCAATCTAAACTTCCCCTGTTTCACTTTGAACCCATTACCCCATGTTCTATCATTGCAGTCCCAAATGAAGAGTCCCTCCCCAGCATCCCTATAGCCCCCTTCAGACACTGGAAGGCTGCTCTGAGGTCTCCACGCAGCCTTCTCTTCTCCAGGCTGAACAGCCCCAACTTTCTCATCCTATCTTCATGCAGGAGGTGCTCCAGCCCCTGACTTCCAATCTGTTCAACTCATGGCTGGTTGATGGCAGAGCCTCCAAAACCTTGAGAGGCTTCATTGGGCTATTTCAACTGCCCTGATGTTCCAGAACCCAAGGTCATGGAGCTTCTTGGGAGCACTGGGCTCCTTGTAGCAATGGTGGTGTGTGTCTCCATTTCCAGGTGAAGAGCTTGAGGTTTTCCACTTGGAGATCCCTGAGGATTTAGGCTTCCCACCCCAGGGGCTCTTCATTTTGTCCATCTACCAAAATTCTGAAAAGAAAGTAACCCAAAAGTTAAATGAAAATGTTCTGATTTCACGTTTTTCTTCCTAGTGAACTATTCCAGAGTGGAAAATGAAGTTTTTCATTTGGGAACAAAGGCTTTTCACATAAAAATGCTGGAATTTCGCAGTGAATGGAAATTCAGAGCTCTGTTGCCTGCCTCCAGGTGCTGTTATTATGCAGGTTATTACTCTGTTACTACATAAATTAGGGTAACACCAAGAAGTTCTAGCTGAAAATGAGATTTTAATATGTTAGATCACTGCAAATGCACAATGATGGAGAGTTTTTCCCCACAGAGCTTAAGATATAAACAGATCAAGTGTCTGAGTGGCTGCAGTGGTGTTGGAATTAAAAAACACCTTGGAAAACAGGTTCCAAGTTTAAGATACTCCCACTTGATTACATGCACAACCATAACAACCAAGTAACAGGAATTATATGGAAAATACAGGTAGTAGTGATTGAATCACTGCACATCTGGCCCTGTTCTCATTGGCTGCTCATTTCATTCAGTACAGTTTTTCCCTTGTTTCAGTGAAAATAAACCCAAAATTAAAATAAATTGAGGCAGAGCAATTTCCTGGTAGTTCTGTGAAGAAGCTGTTGATCCTTTGATGATTTTATGATAAGTGAGTCAAAATTGTCCCACCTTAGGGTGAGCTTATGCCATTTGCCTCTCCATCCTCCTCATCCCTCTGTCTGTGGGTAACAATGGTGTTACTGTTTCAGGGTGAGTGATTGAGCTGTTTGTTGGAGGCAGGAGAGGATTTAAGCAGCAAGGCTCACGAGTTAGGTCCACCCCAGCTCATCCAGAGGTGGTATATTCATGTTTACGATGGCCTTTGGACATGACTGGAGCTTGGGTCTGCCCTTGGTGTTAAGCTTTGGTTACCATTCAAACCAAGGCTTTTAATCACTTATCCCTGGTATCAATGAAATAATCAACACATTCCCACCCTGAGAGTGACCCTTGGAGGCTACCCGTGAAGTAGCAATGGACTCAAGATAAGGCCCTGCTACTCTTTTTCCACTGCTTTCTTAGAAAGAAGATAGCTTATTATGAAACATCGAATTATTCCATTTTTTGCCGAGTTCTTTCCAACCACAGGATTTGCCTCAGTTCTCTTTGATTCTGTTTTTTTTCCCACCCAGCTTCTTTTTTCTTTTCTTTTCTTTCTCTTTTTTAAACTTTAACTATGACTCTTCCTTGCTCCCCTCTCATTTCCTCTTCCAAACAGAAAGGGAATTTAAACTGCAACTGGTCGCAGATGTAAAACCATCAAGAGTGTACTCCAAAGGCGTTCTCTGATATTGGGTTCATCCAGAGGTCAAAGAGTTTGGCTGCAGAACAAGACAGGACAGAAAACCTACCCAAGCCCTACCATGTCATCATCATCCCACTTGGCTGGGAGCGGGAAGGGACAGGAGAGGCAGAGGAATGTTGCTTTGCAGCCACGATTGCAAAGACTCAGGATAAAGAGGCATCCCCAAACCTTGGCTTTGGCCACTGCTGCTTTGGAAGATGCTGGTGTGGGAATGGGAATGTCAGCCAGGGAGTGTGGAAGGGAAAATGCAAAAGAGATGCATGCTCTCAGTGACTGCAGCCCAACTGGGGGGGGGGGGGGGGGTATGGGGAGGCAACCCACTTGCCAGTTGCTTGTGCCATAGAGATGCATGGCATGCCAGTTAGTGGAGTGGGACAAAGGGGAAAACAGGACAGAAGGAAAGGCAAGATAGAGGAGATGGGTGCCAAGGTGCTCTCTTGTCCTCTAGGTGGGATGGTGGATGGGAAGCTTGTAGGAGCAAGACACTGGTGGTCAATTGCACATGCAGTTCAAAGCTATTTCCTTGCCTGCCACAAAGTGCTATCATGAGTCATAGGTCAAGGATTGGGGTGTCCCCAGCTTCCACCAGTTTACCCATTGCAGATGGAACCTAGTGCGGCTCAGCAAGTAGCTGGTTCCCTCACTGAGAAGCAAAGAACACAGAGAGATAATCTGGTGAAAACCAACTGCTCATACGAGATTTGCAATGTCTCACCTGAGAGAAGCACTCATGAAATACAAATATCCAGTCACAAAGTCACATCAGGAAATGAAGAGGAGAACAACCACCTGCCTGAGCACCTTCATGAGGCTTGGGAAAGGTGGCAACAGGGTTGGCACAAGCATCTCCACCACTCATTTATTGCAAGTGTCAGATATACATGAGGAAGAACGTCCAGCTCAGATTTGATCTCAGTGATAAATTAGAGAGTTTGCAGATCATCATGTGAGAAATGGATACCCTTGGGAATTGATGCTTACAGGGGACCTTGGGCTTTCGGTGGTGTCGTGGTTTAAGCCATAAATCAACCACGCAGTTTGTTCACTCACTTCCCCCTTTTTCTTCCCTCTGCTCCTGGAG
>JAOEHY010020350.1:0-51362 GCA_025447955.1 Psilopsiagon aurifrons
TTTTGCCAGGCACAGAGGTGAGGCTGACTGGTCTGTAGTTCCCCAGCTCATCCATTTTTCCCTTCTTGAAAATGGGGGTTATATTTCCCTTTTTTGAGTCATTGGGAACTTCACCTAACTGCCATGATTTTTCAAATATGATGGACAGTGGCTTAGCAACTTCATTTGCCAGCTCCTTCAGGACCCACAGTTGGATTTCATCAGGTCCCATGGACTTGTGTACCTTCAGGTTCTTAAGATGGTCTCGAACCACATCCTCTCCTCCAGTGGGCCCAGGGTCTTCATTCTCAAAGTCCCTGCATCTGCCTTTCAAGACTTTGGTGGTGTGGTCAGAGCATTTGCTGGTAAAGACCAAGGCAAAGAAATCATTAAGAACCTCAGCCTTCTCCAAATCCAGGGTAGACAGTTCTCCTGATAACTTCCCACGTTGTCGCTTGCCTTTTATTTGCAATGTACCTATTTAACCCCTTCCTGTTATCTTTCACATCCCTAGCCAAGTTTAATTCTAAGTGAGCTTTAGCTTTCCTAACCTGGTCCCTAGCTTCCTGGACAACATCTCTGTATTCTTCCCAGGACGCCTGTCCTTCCTTCCACCTTTTATAAGACTCTTTTTTTCATCGAATTTTCCTTAGCAGGTCTTTATCCATCCAAGGAAGTCTCCTGGCCCTCCTGCAGCACTTCCTTTTAGTTGGGACACAACACTCCTGAGCTTATAGCAGGCTATCCTTGAATATCAACCAAGAGCCTTGGGTCCCCCTGCCCTCGAGGGCTATATCCCATGGAACCTTACTGAGCAGGTTCCTGAAGAGGCCAAAGTGCTCTCTTGAATTCCAGGGCAGTGAGCTTGCTGCATGCTCTTCTCACTGTCCTGAGGATCTCGAATTCAACCATCTCAGAATGGCTACACCCAAGGCTGCCCTGGAGCGTCCCATTTCTAATGAGCCCTTCCCTGTTGGTGAGCATGAGGTCAAGCATGACACCTCTCCTTGTCAGCTCCATTATTGTTTGCAGAAGGAAGTTGTCTTCCACACAATCGAGGAACCTCCAGGATTGCTTGTGCCGGGTCATACCGTCTCGTCCCTCCAACAGATATCAGGGTGGTTGAAGCACCCCATGAGAACAAGGGACTGCAAGCGTGAGGCTGTTCCTATCTGTCTATAGAGCTCTTCATCCACAGAGTCTTCTTGATGAGGCAGTCTGTAACAGATCCCCACAGTAATGTCCCCCATAGCTGTTCTCCCTTTAACCCTGAAACACATCTTAAATACAACTTTAACCTGAGCAGATGCAAGAAACTTTGCTTCTCAGATGGTAAACTTTCAAGAATGGTGACAAATAGAATCATATAGTTCCAATCCCTCTGCCATAGGCAGGGCCACCTCACACTAAACCATGTCACCCAAGGTTATGTGCAGCCTGGCCTTGAACTCTGCCAGGGATGGAGCATTCACAGCTTCCTTGGGCAACCCATTCCAGTGCCTCACCTGATCAGAAGGGCTAAAGTAGCCAATAGTGAAGCCAGACTGATGTTCTCATGTTGCAAACATGCCCCATTTTGTTGACACAGTTGGAGGCCACTCCCTGTGGAGATAGCCCATGGACAGTCCCATAATTTCTCCCTGAAGTCACCTGTTTTAAGAAGAGATACTGTTATTGCAAAAACAGTGTGAATCTCTCATCAGCCTACAGCCTCAAGCAATTTCATGCTTATTAACCTCTGAATATACTTATTAACTTCCAGTGGAGGTCTCAGGCAGTTGCGTGGTCAGTCTGGGGATCACTGCTGCTCTAAGTGATTTCAGGTGGAAAATCTTTCCTTTCTGTGAAAAACCTGCAGACTGGATAGTTGAGGAACTAAAGGACGATAGAGTCTGAATCATCACTAATATTCTATTTGCTATGTAAATGCAATGCTTGTTTCTTGCTAAAATTTAGGCATCTTTCTCATTATTCTTTGAAATTGTAGGGCTGTTTCTGAAAACACAGGGAAAGTACATATGCTTTCCAGGAGCTGTCACACAATGGACAGCAGTGACTTGAACCCACAACCTCTCAATTACCCTGTGACAGTCAAATGGCTTAGCTGACCAGATGATTTTGTTAGATTTACCTGATGAACACAACATCAGTACAGACAGTCTTCCAAGAACATTTCACGTGTACGTGCTTTGAAAAGCAATGGAGAAAATGCAATAAATATGGTAACTAGCAGGTGATGAGGAATCCGATGAAAATAAATTCAAGATGCTTATGAAGACTAAATGAATGTCTCAGTACATATATAAATCTTCTGCTCTTTATTAAGTCCTGCACAGATTTATTAAATTTTGTATGACTTAAGAAATACTAAAGAACTGTAATAATAAGAGAGAAGGGCTTGCATATAATTCACATTTTATTAATGGTCAAATGGGTTGATTATATCTTTTCTGATATGATGGATATTACAGAGTATTATATAAACTAATATTTGTGGAAAATTTATGCAACTCAAAGATGTTCAGATGGTTTAATCTTAAAAAAAAACCCTAGATCATTTCCTAGCCTTAAATATCTTTGGCATCACTGTTTCTACTTTTAAAATATATTATTTCGGCATTATTTTTATCAGAATTGCTTTTTCTTTGGTAGGAAAAAAATAAAATTATGCCAATACACTTTTCTGAACAGCCCGAAGTTTTGATTTCTTCCCATACAGATGTAGATCTGACACATTTATTCCAGGAGTATTAATGTCGAATTGAGACCAGATGTGAGCAATGAGCATCTGGTCATATGTACGTGCAACAAGGGCTTCCCTTAAAGCAAGAGAAGATAACACTGACTGCATGGCACCTGAAAGAGACCAAGGCAGTGCTCAGCAGCCAGTGCCATGAAGACCACATCCAAAGAAATCACACAGGAGGAGGCAGAAAGGAGAAACAGCAACATAAATAACTAGCCACAGTTATGGTGGTAAAAATACGTAGACAAATAATGGTTAGAGCTTAAATCTGGAAACATCTCCTGCAGTCCTATGGTAGAGCAAGATGCCTTGTACTCTCAAAAGACGCCATTCAACCAGACTGCACTAGAGCTGAGCCCCTCCCCACAACGCACAAAAAGAATGCTTCAAATAAATATAAAAAAATGAAAAATTACTATGTGAAAATATCCCATCAAGCTGTAAGAGAGCAGCTATCAAGCTGTTTTTCCTGTGTTCTAATTGCATTACCTGAAAAAATTGGGAAGAGCCAGCTGCTGCCCTCAGACACAAAGTACATGATCACATTGCTTCTGGTCCCTTCAACCTGCCCATGTGTGTAGGCTTAGCAAGGACTTCTGAGAAAACTCAACTGAGCTTGCAGAGAAAGAGCACATCACCTTTCAACTCTGTGTTTGCTGGAGGGTAGGAACTTACAAACAGACATGCCAGGCCATTTGACATATGGTAACATTCTTGTTGGCAAAAGAAACTGACTATGTCAAAGCTTCACTTACACCACAAACAGTTTTGTATTTAAAAAAAAGAAAGAGAAAATATTGCTAGTAACAAGAAAGTTTACTGGATGACTATAGGGCCTCTGGATAAGGAGGCAGAAATTAATTAAGTGATGGATGGTAAGTAGCTGGAAAGTGAAATGATAGGTCTTCCATTTGCCTTTCCACTTGAAATACAATGCACAATTTCTTTATCCAAGGGCACTTGTCGTGGGAGCTTAGAATGAGACCTTGACAGAGACTGAAGTCTCTGAGGAAGCTATAAAAATCTCCAAAACCCAACAGAGGACATTCAAGAACAGTAAACCCTCATGGGTAAAAATTCCGAGGGTTCTGAAAGAAATAAATTGAAAAATAATAAGGATAATAGGAAAAATAGTCACATTTCTTTGCTCTGGTGAGATATGATACACATGAGGACTACATCGTTAACTGCTTTAAGGAGAAGACATATAAAATAAGCTATGGATATTAGCATATTAAGGTAATATCACTGAATACATATTGCAGAATTATCTCTGTCCAGCACAGATAACTCTACATACACTTGTTGTTTAAACATTTGAGAAAACTGTTTTTCCTGTTAGATCTGAAGGTCATTCGTCTTCCTTTCTTCCTCAGAAATACATGAAAAATACAAAATGCTGGAGTAGGTCACTGCTTCTCTGCAATATTGATAGACAGCTTTTCCAAATGTGATTTCCAGATTGAGTGTTTTTAAGAATGTGACTTTGGCAACTTGCATATTTGAGCAATAAAATACATCCAGTAATAGCTGTGTATGTGCTAAGAGTGTGCTCCTGTAATGTGTATTATGTAAGAACTTATTAAAGAAGTAATTTCACCAACTTTTGAACATTGCTTTTGCCATACAAAGAGATTTTGAACGCACAAATGTTGAGAAAAGAAGCCAACAACAGTAAAAAAATATTTTAGAGGCAGCTTCTCTGTACAGATACAAAATTATGGACCACTCCAGCAGGAACAAACGCATGAGTTAATTTAATCAACACGTGAACTGTTTGCAGAGTTGGATTACTTTCTCTGATTTTACAATGAAAGATGTTTACAAAAGATTGCAAACTCACAGATGGAGACAGGAATGAAACTCCAGTGACTATTTAGACAAGTGGCCTAACCCAGGAAAGAAGGTGGAAAGCTTGTCTGAATAGCTACTGAGGCTTGTGAGGCTAACCAAGTGAAATTCTTGTGAGGGGGTCATTTGACTTATTGCAAAATCAAAAAGCGTTAAAGAATAATGATGATCATGGCAGTGATGTCAGGGATTTGATGGACAGTTTTGCGCTGGTAATTTCAAAATAGCTGGAGGTGGTTGGTCTACAACCTCTTCTTCCTCAGGAGGGGAGACAGCAGGGAGGCTCAGCTCCTGTGTTCAACCTGCTTGCTCACACAAGGCACATATTGACACTGTGTTATATTTGTTACACTTATGGTACAGACTGTGCTTGCGCTGTGTTGAATATGTTTATAGAATGGATTTCACAATGAAGTGCTAAAGTAGCAGTACATTGAACTCTATGATGCAGGAGTTCATGTGACACCTATGTTCTTATTAGCAATGCCAACTGTTAATAAAATGCAGAGAAGACATAATTCCATCGTGCTGTTAATGTTTATCCCATGTGAGCCCCAGAAGCTACTTTTACTCCATTGTTCTTCTACGCTTTGGCATAACTGAGTTTTATAATTGTCAATATTAATGTCTTCCTGTCCAATCTAGTCTCTACCATCCCCAGTGGCCATTATCAGGGGCTTTGCACGACAGCAAAATGTATTAGTTACGTGGTATATCCTGCCTACCTTCTTGATTAAAATCTGTTCATTTAAAGTCTTTACCCTAACAGAGCTAGAAAATGTGGTTGTTCTCTCCTTTTCCTATTGGGAAGGATGTTTACTAAATGTACTCTCAGAAACATCTTTCCATGGCTTGACAGATAAAACCCACAAGCATTTTATGAATGTTTCCCTATAAGAATGAATTAAAGGATCCCTGGCATGAACTATTTACCTTATTTCACAATTAGAAATTAACAGAAAGTTCTGGATGGGAACATTGATGCCAGCTGGGCAGCAGCAAGGAGGAGGGATGCATTTATTCATCAAACAAGCCTGCATACTGATGTTTTTTGCTGATAGGAAAGTCTAAACTCTAGCGATCATGATATCTTCAGCAAAGCTGGGAGCAACTTCTGGAAGAGAGGAAAAAGCAGTTTACAGCTTTCTACTGCATTTGGCCCAGACCCTGAACCCAGCATTAGAACACCTTGTGGATGGGCTGGTTAGCTCTCTCTTTAATGCCAGCACTTAGCTTTGGCTCATGGTGGTGCATCATCCACCCACACTGCCATGAACAATTGACACCAGGGTCTTCTGCTGATGAAGCTGAACACATTTGTGACATGGATTATGTTGCAAACAAGTCTCCCCATACACAGTATTTTCCCCAGGTATGATAGAGATGTAGGAAGAACTACAAACCCCATGAGCATCACTGAGGCTGCGGTCTGTGGTGCAGCCCCCTGATTAGCTGACCCATTCTGGATGCTGAAGACTTTGGAAGAACTGGTGAAAGAAACAAGTTTAGCCTGCTCTAGGAACAATAAACATGTAGGCATATGACAGCTTTGCTAAATCATCAATCAGTGGCCAAAGATCATTGTATCCTGTAGACAGACAGAATAGAAATCTGGTCATAATAAAACTCTTCTACTAAGAACCAATTTTATCCTGAGGCTACTGGTTGGTTTCTTCTGACTTGATCAAATAACAAAAGAAGAACCCCATCAGTACTAAGCATTTAAAAATGAAATGTGGAAAGGAAAATATTTTTGTTCATGGCCATTTTCAGGTTTATATTTTTCTTCACAAGATTTTGGAAACTGATACTGGTTAAATGTTATTTCTGTAATGAGAATTCATCCTTTAAAATGAAGCTCTGATCAGCAGCTATTTTTCTCCAAGGCAGATGACAGCCTCATGAAGATTCATCTTGGCCTAATAAACAGAAAGTGCTGGACCACAGTAGAGTTTTCCAACATAATGCTGAGAATTTTATCATTTATTAGCTGTCATGCATTTTTTCTATTGTTATTACTGCTGATTGTGAAGATTTTTTTATGCCTTCTTTATAATCAGCACTCTTTCCTCCTTATTTATTCATTAATGCCACAGCCCATATTTGTGATCTCCAAATTGTTCCCATGGTGACAAATGGGTAATGTCACAAAAACCTGATTGTAACGTAACTGCAATTCAATAGGTGTCTTGAATAATGAATTGTAATTTTTAATCTTCCATATGTGGCAATGCTTTTTTTTTTTTTCCACATGTGCAGAAAATGATGGTATGTGATGTGGGCTGTAATTCTGGTGCAAAAATATTACTGAGAGGCTATGAGATGCAAAGATTTCCATCTAGATCCGTACCCTGTGTTTCTTGTTTATGTGCCCATGAGCCAAGATTATTTTCTCCTCAGCTGGTGAAGCTTTAGGGAGTAGTTGGTGGGCTTAACACACAAGTGACCTGAGTGGGCATGTGCAGCAACAAGATAAATTTAGAGCAACCAATCACTCAGCTTTGGCTACAGCAGCCCTGGAGTGCAGGGATTGTCTTCAATAAAATCTATGGGATTCTGTTTTGATTCAGAACAGAAAATTGGAACACAGAATTTTTCATTTCTTTCTTCCTTGAGGTCCTTTATTGACCCCACTCTCTACCCCTGCTTCACTGGAGATGCTCTACAGCTAAAGTGTCCTATAGCTATTAAGTTCTACCTTTAAGCCTGAGCAGCAGCCAGTGCTATTGCAGTGGGACGAGCCACAACAGCAAGCACCAATGTAGTGCATCACTTCTTTGCACCTGCCCCACTGGCAACCCTTTATTGGATTTCAAAAATCCATAGTGTGCATTCAAAAGGAGCATTGGAAAAATAGGAGGGAGTGAATAATTTCTGAAGATTTTCTTTTAGCGAAAAAAATTATTGAAGTTCCAACTTAAGAGGTGTATGAAGGACCTGCCTATCTGATCATGTATTTATCTTTCTACCCTGAGATTCAGCTATATACTGTAAGCTAAACTAATGCTTTGTGCTTTCCTAAAGAAGAATACGTGGTACGGCTTACACGAAGATTGATTTTATCTGTCCAAAATCTCCTGTACTATGTACTCCATGGCATTGTACTACAACTGACTTAATTATTTATTAATACTCATTTATCAATCATGTGCATCTCCAGACACAAACAGAACAAAGCTCTCTCCAGCAGGTACAAGCTCCACCTCGATGAACCTCCCTGTGTTGCAGTTAAAAATTCTTCTGCATGACTTAAACTACAAAGTGAACTGAACATAACTAAAACCACTGATCTACTAAAAAATTCCTGCGGATTGAAATGGAAAAGTATAATTTTTTTTTTTGCTTTGTTTCATTTTTCATTTGTCACATGAAAAGCTATAAAATAAGAGGAGTTTTAGATGGGTGCATAAGCAGGGGAACTGTTTTTTTAAAAAACAAACAGACAAATAAAACAAAACAAAAAAAAAAAAGAAAAAAAAAAAAACCAACAAAACAACCCAAACCAAAAAAAACTCTTAGAAAGGTGCTTGTGTTCAGGACAGCAGAAAAACAGAAGCTGTAGCACATGAGAATTTTTCAGGTACAGCACTTTTCTGGCACTGCATTTCTCCTGACCCCCAGTTTTCAAAACCCTCTTCTGCTCCCAACTATGCTACATGTCAAAGTGGCCATTATGTACATTCTGTATTTCTCTAAAAAAGCCCACAACAATCAATATATTTCATATATTAACACTTAGGTATTATAAACTGCTTTTGCAAAAGCTTTTTTCCTCCTTTCCCACTTTCAAAGGAGACATTCTCAACTACATAGTGATGAAATGATGGGTTTCCTTCCCATTTAAAGATGCAGGATCTAATCCTTTGCTATGAATGTTATGAGTTTTTCAGGGATTCATGTCAGTTGCATCAAGCTCCAAAAGGGGTGTTACAAACATACCTACATGGCCAAAGGGTGGGATTCTATGGGTGCTTTCTCCAAAGAAATACGACTCACTGGGCACAGAAAAATTAGCCACAAAGGGCCAAAGCAACACCTGCGGGTGGCACTTTTTAAATACTGAGTAGCAAAGGCAAGCTTCATGCATTTCATTTGTGTTAAGAACTGAACTACTAATTCATTTCTACTGAGGAAAGAAGTTGATGAGATACTCTTGGCAATAAAAATTTATCTAGAGTGTTCAACATGGAGGAATCACATGTGGGTGGGGTGCCATTATTTTGTTATGTTTTTTTTTCCTGCTATGCATTATTGTCAGCTTCCAGCAGCTAATTTGGGGCATTCTCTTTTTATCCTTCATAAATCAGCAGCTATAGATCAGAAGAGGAGAAGGTTGCTGCTAGGCTTTTGTCCCACTGCAGGTGTCCCTAGTCCATCCAGCATCAGGAAGAGAACTGGCTCTAAAACTGCAGAGGCATGTTTTAGGAACAAGACTGTGGATTCACTCAGGTTACTAGCAGAGACCTTTCTTGCTCTTGTACAAGAGCCCTTAATATATGATCTCATCTTCAGTTCAGCTCAGCTTTCCTTGATTACCCAGGTATGTCCTGTGTCAGTTCCCAAGGACAAGTCATGCATTTAGTTAATTTGCTTCCCAGCATCTCCCACACTTTAGTAACAGCTCTGCCCTCCCTCCCTTCTCCAGTAATTGTTCCCTCCCTTGAATTTTCTCCATTACATTAATTTCTCTCAGGAAATGCCAGCAAATTTCTTATGCAATTTTATTTCTTTATTAATTTTTAGTTCATCATTTCACTGTTGTGCCCTGACCTAGCAGAAATACCTCATTAGTCTGCCTTGCTCTCCCTCATCTTGAGATGAGATGGCTGGCACTGTCTTTATAAGTGATGGGCTTTGAATGCTAATTTTCAAATAATGAGACAGTTAAATATTAATTTTGCAGTTACAGTAACTGTGTCTTTCTAAAAGATCAGCAAGCTGAACTAAACTTTATTTTGGTACATGTAGCTACTTGACACCTGAAGAGGTGATTAATATCTTGAATGAGCTAGTGTCTGGCCAGTTTTGAATGGCACCATTCTGTGATGAAGTTCACAATGGTGCAGTTTTGCCCCTTCTACACTCATACTTTTGAAAATATTTTTTCTGTAACAACAGTCTTCACCACTTGACAACTGCCAATAAAGACAACTGGGTCTAAATTACTCTTTAAGAAAGATGTTATAATGCTTCATCTATTGTCTGATAGTTATATTAAAACATTTTTGTGGTGTATAAAGTGTAAAAATATCTTTTTGTTCCATGGTAAAAAAAAATAAATTCTGAAATAAACACTGTTTCTAAATTCTCATATGGATTTAGAAGAAACCTCTTCTCAGTTCCATTTCTGTCTCCTCTTAGCAAAGCATTGGACAACAGCAACACATCACAGGTTGCATTAGAGCTGAAGAAGAAACTTGTGGGCTAATGAGGACCTCAGCAGCTATTGACACCAATGTTGCAATTCTGCAGAGGCTGCCAGTGCCTTCAATCAAGGTTTGGCTTTATGTATCTATCTTCCCATTTTCTCTTGTCATATCCTTCACTCCTTACTCAAGTTTTTTTTTTTTTTCAATTTTCCTGACAATGTACATGAGAAAAACTGTGGAAGGTAATCAACATCCAGGTTTTATTTTCATTGTCCTAACAGGCTCTTTAGCTCCTATTTGATAAGAAGAAATCTGAACATAAGCTGGCTGTGTGCTCTCACGGCCCAGAAAGCCAAGCATATATGGGACGCATCAAAAGGAGCGTGACCAACAGACTGATGAAGGTCATCCTGCCCCTCTATTCAGCTCTTGTGAGATCTCACTTGGAGTACTGTGTGCAGTTCTGGTGTCCTCAATATAATTCAATGATATGCACTCACACATTTATGGGAAAAATATGGGAAATAGGAAAAAGTGCTGAAGCATTAGCAACAAAGCAAATCTGGTACTTACAGATGATGACGAGAGACTGGTCCTGGCTGTGTCACAGTTGACCTTGCTATTGTCCCACTTGCCCACCTTTCAAACTGTTCTGCTTGCCATATTTCAGATGAGTTTATTTGGGCTTTGGCAGGCAACAAACTGGAAGTCAAACAAAATTGCAACATCAGTGACAGATGAAGTTGTGACTGATACTGTACAAACCCATCTGCTGGAAACTCTGAGAACACCAAATACTGTGATCACTGGGAGGAGACTTTCTTTCCACATCTATGCTGCACCTGTGTTTCTTTCTTCAATCCACTTATTAAAATGGTGCCTTAGAGGATTAACTGGCATACAAACCCATCAACTTAAGACAGCTGGTGCTGCTTCTTAGTATACAATAGACAAATAATCCAAGTCCTATATTGTCCAGATTTTGTTTTATGTCCAGTTTTCGAATCCCTTAACATTGCTTCTGACTGTAGGAGATAATTGACCAGCTGTTCTTCCATCATATGCAGCAGTACAGGCTGAAACTACAACATCAAAACTATTTAGGAATATAAAAGATGTCATTTAGCATAGAGAAACCATTAAACCCCTCACTTTCCATTATGACATGCAACATGGTGTTTATAGCAGATTAAGAGTGCTCATGGTAATGGCACTATTGGTTCTAGAAGCTCTCTGAGCACTGACAGAGATTATAAACTGAAAATTGAGGAACAGGTAGTTTAGAAAAAGGGGAACAAGAAATGCAGGATTCATCCACATCACTATAACCACATCATTTTGGGGATGAGTCAGTGAAAAAAGACACCATCCAGTGAGTTAGCCCTGAGCACTGAGACACAGATTCTTGCCATCCCATGTGACTTTGTTTTCTTTACCCTTGTCATTTTCCTGTTGCTTCTAAAGTAATAGCTTTTGTAGAAGAAATAAATGGACAAAACTAAGATTTTTAATTACTTATTAATACTTTAGCATAAGGCAGCTCTAAAACTCAGCAGAGTTTTGGTTTGTGGTTGGGAGATTTTTTAGGAGTGCTGCTGTGTCTAAATGGCAAGTCTGACACCCTTCTAGATGAGTGCCACCACAAACACAAGTACTTGCCTCAACTCTTGCGCCATACCTTTCCTCAAACTTCCTCATATTGCCCACCTGAAAACAGGAGCTCAGGTTCCTGCTGTCTGCAGGCAGTATCTGGCAGTGAAGCTATAGCATGTCTTGAAAAGACACTTAAAAGGTTCTTATTCCTAAAAACCAGGAGAGAATTACAGATCAAAGGAAAGCAAACACAGCTTTGTCTAATCTTGATGCTGTGAAACTATCAGCTTCTGCCAAGCCCCTTAGGACTCCAATTTCCTGTACGAATTAGAGATCTAAATATATCTTTGAGAAGCAGGGCTTAATTTTTCTGTTCTATGGGAAGGATCATGTTCATCACCATCACTTTGCCCAAAACTTTTTTGCTGCCTAAGCTGTGAAGTCTTCAGGGTGAAAATCCTTCAGGGTAGTTTGGGGCTGTCTTTCAAACAACTGCAGAGCAGGCAACCCTTATGTGTGATTCTTCCCCCTCTTGTCTAAGGCAGAAGGAAAGACTTTTTTTCTAGAAGCATTCTTCTCATTGAGTGTACTGAGGAACTACTTTTAAGCTATGTGCCTTAAAATAAAGTCCAGCGATACGAATCCCACAGTTTGCCTTCAGAATTAGGATATTTGAATACTTATGACCTGGCCTTCCTAGAGGTGCAGAGGGATGCAGTCCTTCATGCCCTATTAAGGAAAGAGAACATAGATGCAGAGGGTTTGGGTTATAGCCAGGACATACTGTGAAGGGGCACTGTCACATCTGCTCCGCACAAAAATCTTATAGGTAAGCAAGCATGAACAGGTCTGAGCAACAAAGAGGAGGTAAATGTTGTGCCTTTCATTCATCTAGGACCTGCCACCACCGGTGACCTCATGTACAGAAATAAGGAGGGTGGAGAAACCCTTGCAATCTTCAAGGGAGAAGCAATTTCCAAAAGAGGATGCTATCTAGTGTACCCAAAGCACATGGTGCGGGGCACTGAAAGCAACTGTGGAGAGAATATAGCGAAGATTGGAGAAAAAATGTATGACACAAACCTGTGGACCCATTTGCTTTGTTGCAGGTAGAACAAAATCCTCTGACATTCCTGGAAAACCCAAGGCTCCCTTTTCCAGCTGTCTTTGGAGATGCTGGCATTTTCATTACCAGGGCCTGATGGACAGCCCTGCATGTGTAGTGGAATTGACTGCAGCAGCCATGGCAAAACAGATTGCTCTGCAGCAATTCTCTTGAAGCAACTTCCATTGTCCTGCTGTATGGTCACTCCTGGCTGGAATAAATTTGTAATTAATGCACTTGCTACCTGAATGAACACAGCACTGCCAGGGGATCTAATACAGAGAGCTGCACAACAGAGCCTCCACTATCCCTATGCTGGCTGCAATACAGGACTATATATGTCACTCTATACTGACTTTACATTAATGGTCAAGTGAGTCAAAACACACCTCTCAGTTACCTATTACATGAGAGAAACAGCACAGTATTTCTGCCAGGTCCCAGCATACCATATGTCCAGTACAGGTATATTTATTGAAGAAAAGGTTATTTCTGCACTGAAGTGCTTTCAAGCCCAAAAGCTATGACAGAAGTCTGGAGAAAAGAGGAATTATTACACTCATTTTCCCTTTATAGAGTTGAGGACTAAATAGACTAAATAACACACCAGGCAGTCAGCAGCAAAGCACAAATCCTTCTGTCATTTACAGGCCTAAAATGGGACTCTGCCAGGATCCTCCTTTGAAACCAGCCCCTTTACAGACTGTGAATCACTGCTTATTCCAAGCACATGTTTTTGCCCAGTATTTCTTTCTCTGAGATGTTGAAAAGCAGACCTCGAAAAGTGCCTAGTCAGCACTTCGATAATGAAGGTCACTTATTTTGCTGACTTCTGCTAAAGAGGTCCCTAGGTACTGTTGCAGCTACAGGCAGTTCAGTGGGCAGATATGCTTTCCTTTTTCATTTTTCATTCAGTTTCTTTTTTTTTTTTTTTTCTTTTTTTCCAGTGTTTCATAGTCCAAACCACCTGATTAATTCAGTACTCTGCACAGCTCTCAGGCAGCTGTATGATTAGCCTCTGAATGTATTTTAAGCTGATATGTGCTGAACTGCTGTGGTCTTCCATAAATTCTTTTATCAGTATGAGAAGCAACTACACATTTAATAAGAACAGTCTCCATTAATTCTATGATCTCATAATGCCCCAACACTTTTTATGAGGAAAAAAAAAAAGATGTACCTTTCACCTTGGCATTTTAATAATCCAGTGATTTTAACTTTTCTCACTCTTAATCTTGTGTAGATCCTCCTGTTTCCCTGTGGTAGATGAGACATGATAAGTTTTATCTCACACAACATCTCAGCCCTGCTTCTGTCATAGTGTGTCATGCAAGTAGATTACAGTCAGCCCAGAGAAGCAGGTGATCAACCTGGATTGAACAGGGAAAAACACAAGCACTGACCCACCAGGAGGTGGCTCAAGAAAGATGTTCCTTCATGACCAAGTGGCTACCTAAACCAGGCAGAAGAAAGAACTGAGGAAGAAGAGAGAAAGTGTGCAGCCAGGTTAAAGTATTCCAAAAAGACATAAATTAATGATAAGAAACAACAGGAAGGCAGAGGAGTCTGCAAGCTGGACACTCCAGTTTGAATGTCTTTGTGGTGGGGCTTAGTTTAAACCCAGGTCACAGCAAAATACTGGCCATGCTTGCAGCTCAGTGCACGGTAATGATCCAGGCCCAGAGCTTGGCAAATCGCTCATGATTCTAGGCTGAAAGGGAAGCACATGGTAAAGAACATGAAAATTCTCAGAAATCCTGAAAAGCAATGCACTTTAAATCCCATAAAGACCACAAGAAAACCTTGAGAGAACTGATGACTCAGCTGAAACCTGGCTTTGGACTGCAGCATCTCCCAGGAGAGGAGTGTTTGCTGAGAGACCATTACGAAAGACAAGAAAAGAACACAGCTTACAACAAAGCTTTCAAATGAGGATGAATGTGTTTATTGGTGGCCAGCGATGAACCTTTGATGTGCCTTGGAGGAGTAGAGACCTCATGCATAAAACATAATAACTGTACAGGGCCTTGATCTGGAGTTGTCATTATTGTGATTCATTCTGCGTTTACATCAAGGGAAAACAAACCTGCTTGTGTATATTCCAAAATACAAAAATAACCAACCTTGCATCTAGTTTCCGGAACTACTCTGCTCACAGCCTCCCTCGTACAGAAACCATTTTATTACAGCAAGTATAGTGATTCAAGAAAGATATAAAGTATTCATAAAGTGCATGTAGAAAATCAAGAGATATGAAAATCAAGATATGACAGATTTCCTATCTGGGAGAGGTACAGTTTTAGATTTTAAAAAGACTTATTCATAATTTGTAACACCTTAGTGTTGCTAGACCTAAGTCACATTTGCACTGTGCTGTGCTCGTACACACACAGGTATGGCAGAGATGGTCTGATGAGCTTATTTTATAACGAGGTAAATAATACAAATAAATAAAACATAGTAAACCCTGGTAATGGTTCCAGAATTATTCTGCAAACTGAAACTCTATCCTCCAGAAATAATCTTTCCACAATTTTAGGGTTTATTGCTTTTGAGCCTGATTGTCTGTCTCAATCTTTTCTGGAGACCTGGATATACCATTGCTTCACCATTAATCTGAAGCACCAGTCTACCACCAAACCAGCACAGATTACACTTAATCACCGCTGTCCTAGATTATTTTTTCTCTCTTTTAGATAGGGATCTTTAATAAAAACAACTGTTTTGTTGCTCGTGCATACAGCAGTTTATATTAACAAATTGGCCAGGCAGTGGGTCATGTTTTGGATGAGCTGTCGCTATGTAGTCCGCTCTGCACTCTTGTCTAGTTGACCTGGAAAGCTTCTTGTGTTGCATTGCCATTGACATTGCCAATGAGTAACAATTCTTTTCTGTCTTCCGGCTTTTGCTTCCCTCTAATTTGAAATTTTTTGCCCTAAATAGCTAGGTCATCAGCTGGCAACTGGGATCAGGAAAAGATCAGGGAGCTGATCCTTTCTACAATGATTCCTCACTGGAGTTTACACTTGAAGCTTCTGTAGGATCCAATATTCCCAAGTGTTTGACCCAAGAGTTGATTTCCAAGGGCGCATACCTGCAGATAATCAGGTTACCATCAGTATTCTTGAAGGTTAAATAGTGTGCACACACTCTAGGTCTGCAGTGACTATCCAGATCCCTTCCAGATATAACTGGAATTCGCCCTTTTGATCTTCCTCTTGCAGCTACAGTTAACTTGGCCATGGCCTCACAGCATGTGGGTCACTGCTGTGGCTAAGTGTTAATGCTCCTCTGACTTAGTAAAGCTGAGGCAAGAAACTAAATGAAGAGGATTTGGCTATTGGAAATGCCAGTGCTCTCACGGAATCACACACTTTTATCTAATAATCTTCTCAGGTTTGTTGGCATTTATGGATTTTTTATGGTTTTTTTTTTAATTTAGAAGAGTATTTCAAAATATGGGCAGTGTGACAGATTCCTTGATTCCTGTAGATTTATGAGGCAAGGAGAAGGATGGAAATGTGATGGGGTAGAATTACAGCAGATGTAGGAGATGTGTGAAGCCATACATGATGCTTTTTTGTTCATTTGCTTTTTATGAGTGTGTTTATTGCCTCTTTCTATGAATAATAAGTGAAGAGCTGTTACAAATAAAAAAAGCAGAAAGCCATAACAGGCTTGCTGAGCTGCTGCAAAATATGAGAAACCAGAAAGACAGAAGAACATCCATCAAGAAATTAAATCTGCTTACAATGAATAAGGCAAAATTCTGGCATTGTCTTTGACTTGGCAAGGCCCATTTTGTGGTTGTGTATCCTAGAAGCTCAGCAATCAGAACAAGAGTCATTGTTGGAAATCTTCAGACTTTCCACTAGTAGGTTCCCTTTTTCTTTAATAAAAATCATCTATTTTGTCTTAGATAATACTACTCTGATTTAAGCGACTATCCAGCAAAGGCTGATCTCTATAAATTACAGTGGGGATGTTTGCTTTTTTAAAAAAAAATTAAAATCATTCATAATGGAACTGAATCAAGTGACAAAAAAAAAAAAATGGCCCTAAACTTCCTGTTCCTTTAAGAAAATTCTCAGTCCTACTAACACATATCACTTAGCCTTTCAAGAAAGTTCTGTGCCCTTTCCAATGAAACGGTAATTTTAAATTGCTGACACTCTGCTCAGGACATTCCACTAAAAATACTGTTTGAGCAGTTTATATAGTTCTACCAGAATCTCTTATTTCCCAAAAATTATATTTACAACATAGTAATTTCTTTATGCTTGGAAGAATTAGTCTTGATTCAAATACTGCTTTACATCTCATAACGTCAGAAACTGGCCTTTATTATCAGTAATTCTCCTGACAGTGCTGAGCTGATTCTTACTGCTGTTAACAGCCCAGTGTGTAACATGTTAATGGTACATGGTTTTGCCTTAGGAAGGCCAACTAACCAACCGGTTTTTTATGGCTGGTAATGATTGATTTGTCAGTGATTATATTGCTTAATTCAACAGCAGCATGAATCAAAGATGACACTTCTTTCTTTATAGGTTGTCACTTAGGCTCTAGTGCCCTTCAGGGTAATGGGTGTTGAGGGGCGTTTGTTGTGATGGCATTTCTCCACATTTCCTTCTTACAGCACTGCCATAAACTATTCTTTAGTGCATGTGGGTAAGAACAAAACCAGCTGATGACTGAACTGCTTAGAGAAGGAAAAGGCCCCACATAATAACCTTGTCATGATAGCCAGCTTGGATACACCACTACTCATTCTTGGAGCTCAGCCATAGGGCTGAGTTCAACATGATGACACATGTCAGCTGAGCCAGAATAGCTGTCCATATGGGTGCAGCAAAAATGAACTAATTCAACCTTGCTCAAGCTACAGCAAAGTGGATTTAAACAAGTCTAATTACTCCATGGTGAAAGGCACACCCTTGAGCAGCTCTTGAGTCTCAGGTGATGTGTGCCGATCCATTTAGCCCCAACAAATCAATCAGGCTTCTTAGCAGCTAATTATTTCAGTCATTTTACAGAACTTTGGCACCATGAAGGAACCATAAAACTATGGGTCTATGCAGTTTCAGTCACTTTAGCCTGCAAACTGCAGCGCATGCAGCGCTGTGCTCAAGTGATGAACAATACCCACTATTAATTCTGATGATCTGGAATTTTCATTCTCATGCTGCACTGCATACTGGGTTGCAGACTGATAGAACTGATTTCCATAAGAAACTGAGGTTAGAAAATACATGTTTCTGTTACCTCTTCATTTAGAAGCATCTGGACTCACAGAAGAATAAGGAAATGTGAAGACTGACCTCCCTCCAATCTTCTCTCCCAAATCTTTTTTTCAGACTAATATCCTCATGTATGAACACAACATTGCTATATGGGTAATATCCTGCAGAGCAGCCTGGATCCCATGTGCTAGAGAGAGGAACTGCCAGCAGCCTTTTGGAGCACTAGATTTGTTCACATCTACCCATTAGCCCCATGCAGAGTATGTGCGAGGTTAAAAGAAGAGGACGGACACAAAGTTTGAAACCTTTGCTTCACTGCTTTCAGTGAAGGCTTTGCCTTCTGGACAGTATTACTCAAGTGTCATGATGAAATGTCATTAAATTTCCTCCAGATGACTGTATGCAAAGTGAAATGGCTTATTCACCTCTTTGACAGGCACAAAAATAGACATTTATCTCCGATGCAGTTACATGAAAGACATTGCTACCTACATAGCATCAAAATCTAATGTTCAAGTGCTTTTGAAAAACTTGCTTGCTGAAGTCTACAAAAAAAGCTCTGTTACCATAAAAGCCCAGATATATAGCTGGAGATTCTCTTCGCCAAAATAGAGACTACAATATCACCATTTCAGCTAGCCAGATTCACTGTTTCTGTTCCCTACTGTCTCCAAATATGTGATTGCAAGATGACTAATAGCACAGTAAAAAAATAAACAAAACCAAATTCTTCATTCTCAGGGTACCATAATCACTCATACATTAGCCCAACAAAAATGACAGAAACTAAAAATGCTTTGATTCTGATTACTTCATAGACCAATTTAACTGAAATGTTCATGAATTAGCCAGGACAAAATTGCTTTGGAGACAGCTTGTTTGTGGAAAAAAAATAACTTCTTTCATGCATTTTTTTCCCAAAATCCTCACGGGCCTACTTCACAAATTTTCAGATTAGATGCATGCAGAATATTTGTAGAAAAAGTTACTTTTAGAAGCAAACTTTTAGCAATGATGTCATCTTTACCAGTGCAGTTTGATAACAGGACATTACTCGTGACATCACTATTTTCTGAACAAATATATATTTTGGAATAAATATTACATTTTCCCAGTTGTTGCTTTGTTCTTGTTTCAGTAACACATGCCTTAGAAAGCAAGGTTACACCTTTACAGGCTTCAGAGGCATGTGATGAATTCACACTTCTCTATGACCTGTTTCCCAAAGGAATATAACAGTTACAAGCTAGGCACATTCTTACACTTGGAGACATGTCTGTCAGACAGTGTGGTGAACATACGTATCCCTTTGTTTTAAAGAGGAATGAGATAGCTTACAGGTATGTGCATAGGTACTTTGTAAAATCAACTAGGTTTGTTTTTTGGGGTTTTGTTTTTTTTTTTTTTTTTTTTTTTTAATGTGCAATTATAGTGGAAATACTCAGAATTTATTGATACAGACCAATGAAATGTTGTGGTAAAACCAAAGATTAGTGATTTTTCTTTCCTAAATATCATTAAGATTGCTTAAGTTCAGAGTACTGCATTAGGAACCCAATTTCAAGTTTCTTATTAAAATTTTCTAAAATTACCTCTCTTGCAGCTGTGCATTTTGGATTGGTACATACAAGGATTTGGAGAAGGAGAGTGTTCAGGTGCTTCTTTAATGAGCTGTAAGCAAGCATGCACGATTCACAGGCTGGGAATGCCAGGAGGAGAAATGATACCAGACGTGTGCAGTGGCAAAGTCCCATCTTGTTTTCTGCTCCACTTTCAGCTGCATCTACTTCACAGTGACATTGCCTAGAGCAACTTTTAAAATTCTCCACCCAAACCCATGCAGCAGTGCAGCTCAGCTCAGTTTTGCAGTGAAGTGAATAATTCAGACTGCTACACACAGCAGTACCAAACAAAAAAGGGTTTTCAAGGCCAGCCCTAACCTGGGACTTATCAAAGTTATCATCCTGTCTTAGATTACTTTGAATTACTCATCAGTGAAATAGCACCATTTTCAGCCTGAGACAGATAAGAGATTCAGAGCAGCCTTGAGGAGAAGGACTTGGGGGTGTTGGTCAATGGAAAAATGAACATGGGCTGGCTTCAGTGTGCACTTGCAACCCAGAAAGCCAACCGTAACCTGGGCTGCATCAAAAGGAGTGTGACCAGCAGGTTGAAGGAGGTGATCCTGCCCCTCTGCTCTGCTCTCCTGAGACCTCACTTGGAGTATTGCATTCAGTTCTGGTGTCCTCAACATAAAAAGGTCATGAAACTGTTGGAAGAAGTCCAGAGGAGGGTCACGAGGATGATCAGAGGACTGGAGCACCTCCTGTATGAAGATAGGATGAGAAAGTTGGGGCTGTTCTGCCTGGAGAAGAGAAGGCTGCGTGGAGACCTCATAGCAGCCTTCCAATATCTGAAGGGGGCCTATAAGGATGCTGGGGAGGGACCCTTCATTAGGGACTGTAGTGATAGGACAAGGTTTAACGGGTTCAAACTTAAACAGGGGAAGTTTAGATTGGATGTGAGGAAGAAATTCTTTACTGTAAGGGTGGTGAGTCACTGGAATGGGATGCCCAGGGACGTTGTGAATGCTCCATCCCTGGTGGTGTTCAGGGACAGGTTGCACAGAGCCTTGGGTGGCATGGTTTAGTGTGAGATGTCCCTGCCCATGGGAGGGGGATTGGAACTAGATGGTCTTCAGGTCCTTTCCAACCCTACCTATTCTATGATTCTACGTTTTTTGCTGTTTTAGCTTCATGGAAGCCCACCTGACCTGCCTACAGCAAATGCAGACATTTTGTTTATGCTTGAAAGACAAAGCGGGGCAGCAAGTGTGTGCTTTAAGTCAATGGAGAGAGGCTACAGAAGAGCAGAAGCAAAAAGAGAAAACAAAATACAGTATATTGAAGATGCATGAACTGGAGGGACCAGCAAATAGAGAAGGAAAGCTGGGGAGCTAGATGGAGAGACAAAATGCAGAAAACAACAGGAAGGCAACCCAAGAAAAGCATAACCAGGACTGAGCAGATCTGTTCTGGCAATGACAGCACACTGCAGTATCCAAGCCATGAAAATAATCCAGGCAAAAATATATCGCAAACACAAAAGAGGGAAATGAGGAAAGCCTAGAGGATCTGACCTCCAACTATTCAGAGGAGAATAAGACAAAGGATGAAATTCAGATCATATGACAATAGTAGATTGGACCCAAAATACATTTCATTATTTTCAGGGCCACAGGAGCACTGATATGCTTTAAATGGCCCCTGGCCAACTACTGCCATGCCCATGCCCAACCATGGACCATGATACTCCAGACCTGGGCCTGCAGGCTGACTTCACAGCTTGACTTTGTCCTGCCCCATAACCACAGTCTTTCTGGTGGTTTGAACTCTTGGTTAAACCCCACTCATTTCCTTGTCTTTGCCTGATAATCATCAGACTGTCAATAAGAGCTGTTGCTGTCACTGCCCTGCTCACCTGCCCCATACCATGGTGAGTTGGAGTCCAGCTGTTGAGCTCCTCACCCTGCCCACCATACTGCTCTGGGCTTCCCATCCTTTAGGGAGCAGCTGGCCCACACTGCTCCTTGACATTGGGGTTGTAAAGGTCTGGGAGCGTTCACCTCACTCCCACTGGACTTGAGGATTGCAACTGCACCTCTGTTTTGTTCTGGTTTTGTTTCTTTGTTGCTTTCCTTCCAAGCAAATAGGAGCTATAAGCCTGGACACAAGAGAACAGTGGAAAATACAACGCAAAAGCACCTCTCTTGGAGTGAGTACCAAAGCTGGCCCTCCCAAATATCACAGCAGATGGCATATACCTCTGTTACCCATGACAAAATAGGTATTATAAATTACAGAGCATTTACCTGAAGACTGCCAGGACTTTTAAAATTTTTTTTTTCTACAAGTTTCTCAATCTTTCAGTTAAATCTCCTCAAATTTGCAGTTCAATGTTCTCTAAAAGACATCTTCTAGCTAAATCAGTTAATTTATGGGGATTAGAAATTTTTGGGTTGAAGCAGTCAAGAACATTAAGCATGGGTGACCTATGTTAAGAACCATCCTTCCAAGCTATGGCTTTCCTTTGTAGCAGCTCTGGAAAACTGATTTCTTTTAAGTCAAAGTAGTCTCTGCTATCTGCGTCTGGATGCTTGTCTGCATGGAAACTCACCTCTGCCTTTCACTGAGCAACAGCACATAATAGTGAGTTTTGCAGCTATTCATTTCACCCTCTTCTTCTCCAGCAGAACCTCTGAAAAGACTGCAACAGAGAAATCATAAATTTGTGAAGTTCAAGGAAGGTGGACAGTCTCCATTCAAGCCCCTACAGAATTTGACCTAGGAACCAAACTAAACTAGGAAGCACTAGTGAAACCTAACCTTGAATACTGTTTTGGGTTTCTCCCTAGAAGGAAGATATTGAGATGCTGGACTGTGTCCAAAGAAGAACAACAAAGCTGGTGAAGGGTCTGGAGCACAAATCTGGTGGGGAACAGCTGAGCGAACTGGGGGGGTGTTCAGCCTGGAGAAAAGGAGACTCAGGGCAGACCTTATTGCTCTCCACAACTACCTGAAAATACATTGTGGGGAGGTGTGCGTCAGTCTCTTCTACCAAGTAACAAGGGACAGGAGAAGAGGAAATAGCTTCAAATTGCACCAGGGGAGATTTAGATTTAATACTAGGAAAAAATTCTTCACTGAAAGGGTTTTCAAGCATTCAGACAGGCTACCCAGGGAAGTGGTGTAGTCACCATCCCTGAAGATATTTAAAAAACATGTAGATGTGCCACTTAGGGACATGGTTTACTGGTGGACTTGACAATGCTCAGTAAATGATTTGACTTGATAAACTTAAAGGTCTTTTCCAAACAATTCTATGCTGAGTGACCACTGCCACTTCTGTACCCTTCAAAGGGCCCTTAGCAGAGATAAAAAAGGACCTTTTCCTTAAATGTTGTGCCACAACGCAATTCACTCAAGAGGAACAGATAAAAATGCATAATTGAGCCCCTTGCTTCCAGAGGCACTTTCTCTGTAACCTTCACCAATAGCTCTTAAAACAGTTTATGGGTGGTACACGTGCACACACATAATCAAAGACTCCTAGTAAGTAGTCTGAACTTTGCAAAAAATAACACTTCCTTAATTTTCCTTGGTCTTTTAGAAGATTGAAGCAGCTGCTAAAAGACCATTCCTTGAATCCCTAGATAGCCATTGCTTTGTTTTCATGAGGCACAAAACTCCTGGGCTCCAGCAGGGAGAGTTAAGATCCTTTAGTTGCTTCTCTGCAAAAACCAGGCACAGAAAGCACTAGAGCTCCAAGTCCTATTGATTTTACCAAGTGACTTGTAACAGCAATTAACCTTTCTAAATATGCATCTTACTTTGAAAAAGAACTGAGATGCATTTTAAAGTTTGCTTTTAAAAATTAATGAATCAATGCAACTTTACATTTATTGACCAATTTAAAATGTCAAGGTTGTAGTAGGAAAGAACACCAAAGAGATGCAAACCTTGTTATGCATGGACATGGGCACCATTTTGTTGGACACTTGACTCGGAATGCTCAGCTCTCAGCTCCAGCTCCTGTCTAAGTTTTATCTCCTTTAATTCTCTTTAGTGAGCATAGTAGGTGTCATATGCATTTATAACACCATGGCAAGCATTGTTCTTATTCAGAAACATGTGTACTTCAGAGTATTTCTAGATATGGAGGCAAAATCTGTCACATAAATTTTATTATTAAATAGGGACTCAGAACTTGGCTTTCAGTCAGTGATATGAGTACAGCTACTTAAGGCAGTGGTCTACGAGATCCTCAGCAAACAAGCCCTGTCAGGATTCAGTTCTTACTTAGAGCTGCTTGAGCCAGCTTTCACATTCTCTAACCACACAGCGTATAAAGGTCTTCTTGCACCTTTTCTTCTTTAGTGTCTACAAGAAAACACACACTTTACAGAGATGATAAAACACTACAAAGAAAGGAACCAACACAGCATATTCGTGTCTATTTTAATTCCCCCCCCCCCCCCAATAACATGTAGTTTCTGTCTACAACAGTCCCCTTTGCTGAGGCTGCCAAACAGCTGAGGCAATTAACATGGGGCAACAAATCTGTTGGGGTTTTAACCAGCTAGACAGAATGGCATAACCAAAATACCTAGATTACTTGAAGACAAAATCCCACCTTGATGTGTGCAAATTTGATGTTGGCAAATAGCCATGTTTTAAGACTTCAAATTAGCTAAATTACTGTTCACTTCAGTGGTAGTTTGCTTAATTGAAAGTACAGAAACTACCACTATAGTGGTAGTATGCTTAACTGAAAGACTGAAATTTTCAGTAAAGCCTAGAGCACTCAGAGTCTCAGGACTACTCCACTGTGTTTGCGTTGGGTCCTGGTTAAAGTTGATAAGTCAAAGAAGAAAAAAAAAAAACCCCAAACTCCTCACTTTATTGTAAGGAGAAATATCCACATTAATTGTAATGAAATCACCACTTCAGATATCTATATTCTTTTCTTTGAATTGAAATTAAAGAAGAATTACCAGGATCCAGTCAAACTATCAATAAGCTGGTGAAATGATCTCCAGAAATTCAGTAGGATGCTGATGAAAGCAAAGCAGCTTCCAAATGGATTTTGTGAGGAGCCTCAAACCTCCTCTCTTGCTCTGGTGAGACCCCACATCTTTCTTCTGAAAAGATTTCCATCACCGTATCATTCTCTTCTGATCTCTACATATTTAATCTTTCCCTTAGCTGCTTTCTCCTCTACTCCAGGAGCTGCAAGGGACATCCCTGCTCCATCTCACACCTGCCTAGTGGCCTGGTGAGCAGTGCTTGAGAGGGAACTGGGCGCCTTCATACAGCAAACACCCTTTAGAGATACAGGAAACTGCACATTTTTTTCTTTCATAGGCATAACACATTAGCCACCTGCAAATGGATTTTCCTGAAGACCATAAACCCAGATGTCTAAAAGAGGACCTGCCAAACTTGGAATTCCATCTTGAAAGTGTGAAATGGTTAGGTTATTTCAAATAAATTTCTCCTCAGTATAAGCTGCACTGTTATTTTCAGAGAGGCTGACAAATCTTTTCCTCTAGGCTCATTACTGGGCCCCAGAAATTCCAGAGGGATGTCCAGCAGTAGCGCCACTGGCCAGAAGCACTCTGCTTCTACCTGGTGAGCTCCACAATGTGTGCAGCATACAGTGCAGAGCATAAAACCTCCACACACTGTTTCCTAAAGAAACATCTGGCTACCTTGAAATATGAGGAAATGAAAAATTTATGCTTCAAAATGGGGAAAAAAGTCTGCATGCATCTTAATAACAGGCTAAAATGGCTTACAATAAGTGCATGCTAAACACTGATGAAAGAAAAGCCTTTTCTTTAAAAAAAAACCCAAACAAAACTGTTTAAAAGCATTAATGCATTAATGTGGTAAAAATGATCTATGTTTACTTGCCCTATACATTAGTTCGCTGACTACTCTTTTTCTTTTTTTCCTGGAGGGCCTTTTAATTATGCATAGGAATCTCATCAAATACTGATGAAGAAGGTCAGAGCAATTAGTATAAAACAAACACTTCAACATAATGCAGCATAATTATTATTTTTGCAACAATCAGTTAGCAAGCTCCAAAAATGTTTGATGCATTTTGACCTAAGTCATTATCAGATTTTCCAAATAATCATAACAATTCAGCAAATCACTGGGTAAAGCTGACTGTATAAGGCCACATTCTGCCAACTAGCTGTTCCTGAGGCATCAAGTTTTCTTCACACATCAGCCTCACAGAATAAGTTGCAATTTGGCACAAATCACTCTCAGAAAGGGGATATATAAGGATAATGTAAATTGGTACTAATGTATAGATTTAACTTACTCTTGCTGCCATTCTCCAATCTTTATGAGACATCTCAAGTCCAAACCCTTCCTATTTTCATGTTTTTCTTGCATTACAGCTGTTCACATAAACCTGGCGTGGGGGGATTCTGATCCTGGAAGATTTTCTGATCCTGGAGGAAGAAAGTCACCCACCTCCATGACACGGGCAGGGTCTGCTCAGCCCCAGCTCTCTGCAGTACTGAGGATCCTGTCCAGTTTCAGCTGTGGTCACACAGTGAGCAAAAAACAATTGGAAACATTAAAGTTGGCATATTCTTATTCTGCAATCAATTTCTACTATCACATCTAGGTAAAGTGCCTGCAGACTCAAATTTCCTCCTGTGGGAATTTAGGCCTTTTGAGGGCTCTGTTTCCTACCTGCATAGATGATTTAAAATCTCCTTCACCACCCCTGTCTGCCTTCATCCCATGCACTCTGAAGCACCAAATAGGGCAGTTAAACAAGTAACAGCAAGAAGGAAAAATGGGAAGAAGGACCAGAAAAGAAATAAAACCTCATGCTTCAAGCTTTAATCTGAGTCTTCAATAACTTCAGCAACAATGCTCAGCATTGCTGGAGACAGGAGCCCTCAGCCTGAGCTGATGATAAACTATATTCTTAAACAGTTTGTCAGGGTGTAGGCTGTTAAGTTTTAGGTCATTTTTAAGTAATGGTCATGGTTGTTTTGCTGCTATCTGCCTGACTACCATGCTGTCTAGCACAGCTAACACAATGCCAGTCATTCTCCTGGTTGCTGTCCATGCATCATGATCAAAGTTCTGGATTTTACACTACAATGCTGCAGGAGCAGCTTCTTGTTCGTAGGATGTGCTCAGTAGATTGATGGTGGTAAGTGGAAAAAGCATATGGAGCATAAGTAGAGCTCTCATGCAAAAAACCCAGGCAGGATTTCAAAGACAAGGATTAAGGGGACCTAAGAAATGGAGTCAAACCTCCCAAACTCCAAAGTTAGTCGACATCTTCTTTTGCGCTGTGCTGAATTATGGCCATGCAGACTGGAAATGCCTATGAGAATCACCTCAGCTTTTTCTGTCAAAATGTGTTTTCACTGAACTGAAGAACCACGACACCTCAGCTGCCAGTTCAGTGGCTTTTCCTAGTGACACACAAACCCACCTTGATCTCCAACCGTGATCATTACCTCCGCCTGACCCTCACAGTGCAGCAAGTGATATACTCAGTGTTTGGGCACTGTATAAAAATCATTTCCCTGGAGGAAGCACAGTATGTTTAATGTCTAGACTTTTGAAGTCTTTGCAGGGTGGACTTGAGCTGAGCATGTGTGGGATCCATCACTGGTGCTGCAAGGTCAGTGGGTGCACATGAGCTGATGAACATTAGAAGAAACAAGAAAACTTGTCAGGAAGGCAACATCCTGGCTTTCACTCCCCATCCACATACCATTCACACAGGACATTTCAAATAACTGAGAATAACTATGGAAGATGTCTCTCTAATTCAAAGTAAATGGGTATTTGTATGTTATTAGTGTTACAGGAATGACCTTTTTGTAAAGCAATGCTAAGAGCGAGATTGTGCCTTTAAGATCTACTTCAGAGCATACTGGGAGTTAACGAGGGTCTGTCCATTAGCTGTAAGAGATTGTGCTGGGTTTTCACAAACGAGACTGTGCACTGAAAATGCAAGGACAGGGGATGGAGGCAGACTAGAAGGGAGAAGGAAGGAGGACACATGTAGATGCTCCCCAGGCACAAACCCATACCTGTGTGCAGAGGCATACCCAGCAGTCACCAGAAGATCTGCTACCTCTATTGGCTGGTTTTGGAAATGGCCAATACAATGGCTTATGCAGTTGCTGGATGTTTGGAAAGCTGCAGTTACTGTTGCCCGCATGTATATTTCAGCTACCTATTTGGGACCTGCCTCCTATGAGTTTTTTACAGTTCTTACATTCTTGGAAGAGTTTAGAATTATTATTATTGATTTATGTTAAATTAATGGCAAGTCTAGAGGAAATATAAATAATTTTTCAAATGGATGTTGTAAAACTCTTTGATTAAGTCTGCAGCTAAATTTTGGGAACGAATGTATGCACTTGCTTATAATTGGCTCATTAGCCTTTCTCTCAATTTTCATTAACTATACATCAAAACACCATGGTGATGGTTTTCTTAAACAAAGAAAACAAAGCCTACTCCTCTGCACAGTGCTGAAGAGGCGACCAGACACAAACCCTTCTTCCATGCTTCAGGAGGAAGAACAAATCATTACACACAATATCTAGTCAAGAGTAAGCTATTTAGGATCTCCTTTAATGCTCTTTACTATCATGAAGAAGATGCTTATGAAGCACTGTAGGAATCAGCTTGGAGGGAGACATGACAGCTCACAAACCACCCTTGTGGAGAATAAGTCATTCCTGAAGTGTGGACACTCTGCAGATTTCATAAATAGTCTTTCCCCTTGCTCTGATTCCCTTCTGACACAAAACTGACCCCTAAACTTTAATTGGTGGAACTTTAGTCACCCACATCACACCTGGCTGGATGACTTGACACAACAAGCCATGTAACAAGCAGATTTTTATTAACACAAATAGTGCCTAAAGCACAATCCATCAGCTATGCAGGTTGGCAATGTCCTCACTGAGAGCTCATTACTTTTTGCCCTAAAACATTTAGTTGCTCTAAGTCTCACACAGACTATGTCTTGCAGAAGTACAGCCCTTCAATCTTAGGAACTGAACAATATGCCTGTTCCTCTACAAATTAATGTTTGTAGAGTAAATTATATGCATATATATAACCAAATCAAGAAAGGAATTAATGTACCTGTTACATGAGAGCCTTCACCACAAGCTACATCTGTAAATGTAAACACTGTGCTCATTGATTCAGAAGATGAATCTTATAGACAAGCTCACTGGGTTAACACCTAGATTGTGTTCTTTTCCTTATATTCTTGGCATGTTTTTGTTTCCAGACCTCAGCCATCTCATTGCTTTGCATGTTTTTGAAATACAGTAATGAGAACACTGAAAGGAAAGGGGAGCAGAGGACAATGACATCTACCAAACTGTGCAGTGAGGAAGTGATCAATCCAGGTTTCATCCACTTAATTTTCAGCCAATATAACAAGTACCTTTGTTTTGCTGTTCTTTTAAGCCTTGTTGCCAAGGATACAATGATATACTCTATGTCAGAAGATGAATCTGTTATGAAGAACTATTTTTCATTGGCATTTACTCAATCAAACTTGACATGAAGGCAGCATCTGTCCAATAATTTTTTACTTAAGTAAAGTCATTATTTATAATATCCAGCTCAACAAGAAAACCCATAAATCTTTCTAAAAGCCAGCTAGAGTGGCACTGAATGCACTTCTTTTTTATCTGAGAAATGTCAGAAAGAAGGGCTCTGTAGTGGACATGAACATTCTTTTATGATTGAGGTGAAGGGTTCAAATGCAGCATAGACAAAAACAGCAAGAATAAGTTTGATGATCTACATGCGCAGGATTACCATAAATGTGGCTACTGAAGCTCACAGCGAATGGTCATATCCTGCCTGTATGTAACACTTAGGTTATGCAGGCTGGGTGTCCAAACCCAAACACTCTTCTTCCATCATCTACATCTTATAATGAAGTACATTACACAGCATATCTTCCCAAATTCATGTACATTATTGCAAGCTGCTTCTGCTTGAAAAACAAACAGCTCTGTCTATGAGCAATATCCAGCACAACATACTAAATGTGTATCAGCTATACACAGAGCAGGGCTATAATCTTGCCATCATTCACTGATCATTTGTTTGAAAATGAAAATATTTGCCTTTCATTTCCTGCTCTTTTCTGAAGCATAAACTGGGATCTAAGAAGATGTTTTATGCAAATATGTGGCTTGGGCAGCATTTAGCCCTCTTGCTCCCATGGTGCTGGCACAGGAAGGCTGATACACTGTCAGTATCATACGCTGAAGATACAGATACACTGAAAGCTTTTTTTCCACAAAAACATGTTTTTTGAGGCAGTCTTTCTCCATACCAGCAATGACTGAGATCTTTTAATTCTTAAGCAGATCAGAAAAGCACTGACAGTAGAATTTATCAAAAATGTATCTTGCTAGCCAAACACATTTTTTTTTCAATAATCTTATCAAAGCAGATTCAAGGAATCTATATTATATTTGAAGTGAAGTGGCAGATACTGTCTCAGAAAAATTCTTCCTTGGAAACTAATTAAAAAGGCTTAGGTAGAAGAACTTTGACAGGGGCTGGAAATTAATTGAAGGCAGCATACAAAAGGTAATGATGAATATAAATGTTCTGAGTTTGTGGCAATATCTAATAGGGTGAGATTTTTATCTACTGTGGACAGGGAAATATTACAGAGAGACATTAAATCCCATGTGATTTCAATTAAGAAAAATATCAGATTAATACACATATAGGTTTGGAAGGAAAAACGTTCAGCAGAAGTGCGAATTTTTAGAGTAGAAAGATGCTTACCATGAGCAGCCAGGATATAGCAATAGATGTTCAGAAAAATCACTCACCACTCATGGCTCCCATCTTCCCCTCATCTGTGACCATGTTCTGTCCACACCCCTGAAAACAGAGCTGCTGATAACTTGGGTGGGTCTTGGGGACCCCATGGCACTGAGTCTGTACTGTAATCTGGAGGAATGAAAATGACAGGTGAGACTTCAGTCTGCAGATAGGGATATAACACACAGCATTGGTTCAGAGACATCACTTTTCAACGAGATGTGCCTGATTGGATTATGAATATACATACAAATAGATATTCTTCATTAAAGAAGCTATAGTCAATTCTTTCCCCTTCTTCAGAAGCTATTAAAGAAAAACATGACTGAAACCATTTCTGTTTCACTGAAGGGTGTATTTTTTTCCTGTTAACTTGACTCCATGTTGTTAAGTGCACACATAAAAGTTTCCATTTAACCAATGCCAGGGCATTTTAGAATTATGGTAAGAGAAGTTCCATTTTACTATTTTGCCTTGGAAACTCAGGTCAGTGCACACCTAAGTACAGAAACCTTTATTCCTCAAAGGTAACAACTGCAAACCACTTGAAAACTTATCTTGGAATATCTGGTAACACCGATTGCCCTGGAGGGGCAGGTGATTACTGAGAACATTCAAAGCTAATGTCAGTCTCAAGAAGCAATTCATTGTGCAAAATGCGGGCAATCCTGTGAATTAGTAGGCAGAGAGTATGACTTTGCCAGGACAACAGCACTTGGCTGAACTTTGCAGGGACGCCTCATATAGACCAATCTTCAATTTCCTATAAAGCAAATGGCAATAAACTCCCATAGATATCATTGCAAGTCTTAGGATTGGTTTGCTTGAGTAAGTGTAGTGTAGGAGCCTCGGGCTTGTGTTCAGCAACCCATTGCCATAGCATCTGTCATAGTATGGATCATCTCTGGGGAGATGCTTGAACTGGACACATAATGGATGGACAAAGGAGCACAATCTGCGCAACATTTTCTATTTAGAAACGTTCTTAGGTCAACTGAGCTGTGCTTGGACTACATTAACAAAAAAATTGGCCAAGTGCTATCCTTAAAGTACGCACTCACATGTCTGTTTGGGCAGAAAGACTTTCTTGCACTTACTGTGGTGGAATAGCTAAACTGTTTTCTGCCCTAAAACAAGCACACACTTTATGGAAAGATACAAAACCCACGCTATGGCCAGAGAAAAATGTAATGGAGACAGACAGGAGACACTTGTATTCATTTTGAAGTTGTTCCAGTACATTGGAAACGCATTTTAGGTAATAATTAAAGATTACAGCAGTCTCCTTGGCAGAAGATGAGGGGAATAACACAGTACCACAAGTTTCACCAGTTCTCCAAACTGATGAGACTCTTCTTTAAGCCAAGATTTGTAAAGGGAAAGCATTTAGGAATTCAGCAATCTGCAACTGGGAAATAAAAATCTTGCATCTTTTGAGTTATGCTGGTAACTACTATAGCTGAAAAGAAGACGTGTATTCCAATGGTGTGTGTCACAGTCAATGATCACTTATGCATGGTAAAAAATCTATGAGAGCTGTCAGTCAAACACAGAAGGTCAGGCAGCTAGAAGCTTAGAAATCATTTTCTAGAGCTGCCTCAACACAAGAATATTGTTTATCAGAAAAATAAAAAAGGAAAAAACAAACAAACAAAACAAAACCCAAATCACTTGGTTTTGTCTGAGCCAAAGATAACCTAGGTCTCCAGGAACTCTCCAGGACAATGATAAGGTCCTCAGCAGAGAAGTGGAAGTGTGTCCCCTGAATCTGCTGGGATATTAAATTCTGAAGGTGTCAAGGGAAGAGTGGGAGCCTCCAGAGCAGTCCTATGAGGCATAGTTCTAGCAGGTTTGCTGCAGTGCTTTTTGCTGGATTGTGCACTTGAAAACCTGGTGTTTTGCATATCTCCATTTGCTAATTACCCACATGATGGTACTTCAGCCTGCTTTGGCACACCTCTGGCATTTAATGTCTTTAAATATTGACAGATGGATCGTTGTCTCCTGTTACTCAGTGAAAGCTGGGAGCATAATGCTAAGCTGATTAAAAGAAAGGGAATCACCAGTTAAATCCATTTCTTCCTGACTTCTAAATGTGGATGTAACTTCTCATTGCTTAAGGGATATATTTTTGTAAAAGATCTGGCTCCTGAAATAGCAATACAAACGCTCCCCAGATACTCTTGCAAGAAGCAGACTTTCTTCTTATCCCACTCAAAGAGTTTTCCCTCTCCTTATCCTGCTGTGCAAAAAGAGCAGGTTTTCTGTCTCACCTTGTAAAAGAAAGAATCAATTTTGTTCTTTCATTAGAGAGGAAAAAAAAAAAAAAAAAGATTAAGAATCAACAAAGCCTGCTGCTTGAAAAGAGAATTGTTTAGCACCTCAAGGTCCAAACCAACGGCAAACCACATTGTCCGAACTATTGCATCTACCCAGACTGGCTATTGATCTGAGGAGACTAAAGTGAAATTCAGGTGCTAGGAAATAAAGAGGCTGTTTGAGCCTCACCCAGCAGGTAAGTGGCAAAGCCAAGAGGAGCAGCCAGTGCTTCTGCCTCTATCATGTCCTGCCTTGTTCCTCTGTCCAGATGAAAAGGATATTTAATCAGGGTTGCTAGAAGCCTCAGAAAACACCAATCAATTGTAAGGTTGTGAGCCAAGAAGTGCCACTGAAATAAGATCCTGACCTCAGAGAGGGAGACACAATGGGAACTACTCATTTTGTTTTCCTATTCACGTCAGTATTATGCCTGCAGCTGATCATAAGATTCTGCTGTAATCAAATGCATTTTCAATGTAAACACACATTAAACTAGAAGTTTACATCTGCTGATCTCTGAGGTGGGGTCTGTTAGGCCAAAAGTGTCTGTGCCTGGTCTCACCTCCACTCCATGAGCAAATGCCTTTTCACAGACATAAGTACATGCCTAACTGTTTGCAGGGTTGCTGCATTGCTAATTGACCCTATAAAAATTATCAAACAGAAGCCTTCACCTTTCTTTAAACTGGAAGCTTACAGTGCACAGGTAAACGAAGATGAAAGACGAGTCAAGGGAAACCAGAATTAATAATTCTTCTACGAACTTTCAGGCATGAATACGTGTGATACATTATAGATCTGACCGATGAATGGCCTGTAAGTCATCAGAAATAATGGCTTACACTAAGTAATGGAGTTTCCTCTTTCAAGATGAAACATTGGTCACTTAAATGCCTTCCACATCACACTGCAAAAAATCCTTTTGGCTATTTAAGTACTGTTTTCTTTATAAGAAGTTATTAAAAGAAAAAGAATATTCCTGGTCTAAATATGGCACCCCATTAGTCAAAATAAATACTCCAGGCCCTATTTCCCTGCATTACCTTTGGCATTCCTGCCATTGTTTTGTCAGTGTTCCGCAATTATTTATTCAGTATTCTGCTTTGCCAGATCTCTGGGTGCTTATGGACCTGCAAAGGATGAACAATGGCATTACCCTTTGCATTATATACATTAAGAAGTTGCAGGCTTTTCTACCCATATTCAGTCATACCCCCATTGTGTCTTTCTGCAATGGCTGCAACAGCCTGGGTATTTGCAAAACAACAACTTGAGCCAGGTAATCAGTAGAAGAGAGGATTCCTTCAGATTTATTAAGCATTGTTAAATGGTCCTGTCCAGACTTGTTTCTTCTGATGAAGTATATTGGAATTTAATCCATGCAAAATCTGAATGAATATGATACATTTTCTGTGTTCCCTCCCTCTGGAAAGTGATGACTGTTGCACACAGCTTTCTTAAACAAGTCAAGTTTAGGCATTTTAATCTAATATTTATCTATTTGCCCATTAACTTTACATAGAGCTATCCACACAACCTTGCCTATCTACTATCCATTACCAGTGCTTCGAAGCAAATAACACTCTCCTCTTGAGCTGTCAGAGGAGGACAAAACCAGGAGAAATCTGGGGTGTCTCCCGCCTTCTCCAAGTTCCATACTTCCAAGCTTCTGATGAATCCTTCCCTCTAAACTGGTATGATTAGGCTAGAAGATAAAAATACCCTGTGTCATTGCTACCGTTCATTAAGTAAAACTGATTTTGCTAAGGAATTCACCAAAACTCAAAGAAAATTTCACCTGAGGTCAGTTTTTCTATTCAGGTTCAAAAAGCAGCTCTGGAAAACCAACCATATAATGGTTTATACTGCATTGTATTACATTTGCTGTTTGATGGTCTGGTAACACTTTAATAGTCATGAATGAGCATTTAATTTAGATTTAATAGGGCAGCTTCTCTGTTGTAATTAAATATCAATTGATTGTTAAAAGAGCACTTGCTAGATTTAATATATAAGAGATGAACCTGGGTTGCTAAGTAATTAACTCAGAACATAACAATAAAAATGCAATCTAATTTCTAGAGACAGAACTTGTAAAAAAGTTTATCAAGTTGGTGGACATGAGAGGAATTAAATAAAAATTGTTTAAAATTGTGTTTAATAATGGTCCTACGATCTATTAATTAGTTTGGTTAACTATTGATGATTTTGACCTTTGATGTAGACATTCCTTTGAGATGGAAATCAAACCATGAAAGTGCCTGTTCCCACTAGGCAGGCATGGTATCAAGAGACAGTTTTCTTCAAACAGGTATAGAAGAAATGTCAGGCATCTAATGGAATTTTAATGTTTTTTCTGCATTAATAATGTTTATAGTATCTGTACTTTAAAAAAACCAGCCTTTTAAATATTAAATCCACTATAATTTACAAATCATAGGATGGTTTGGACTGGAAGGAACTTCAAAAAAATCATCTAGTGTCCCTGCAAATTCATTTATTAATTACTAAATAAGTAATCAATTCCCACTATTTTTCTTATTTTGCTTTTGCCATTCCTACTGCAGATATGTTTTTAATGGGGTCAGTCACCTAAAAATAGAACAACCAAAAAAACCCAGTCAGAACAATGGTTTTGGCTATTAATCATGAAAAGCCATCCATGGGCAGAGCATTAAATACTACATCAGAATCAGCTTCCACCAAACTAGCTAGAGAAAACAAGAACAAAAATGATGCAAGTATCTTAGAAATGAATTTCAAAGCATTTTACAGGCTGGCATTGCTCTGAACTTACATTACATATGTAAAGCCCCTCACTACTAAATTAAGATATTTTCTCATTACAAGACATGTCCAAGATTCTCTTTGCAACTATGCCACCCACAAGCATCTTGTAATATGCCTGTAAATCAGTGACTGTGGCTGCAACACGATTTCTTCCCCCCAACATATGCTATCCACTAAAAACAAACAATAACACAGCAGAACATTCATAACTTCTGTTGTGCCCAGGGTCCCTGGCCCAGACAGCTCAACTCACTGCTTACCAGCTTCAGTCTTTTTATTTCCATTCAGATTTAAGGAGGCAAAGTTTTGTCAATAAATGCCATTTAAAATAAAGCAGCTGAGATTTCATACTGGGATGTTGAGGTGTATGCGCGGCTACCTGGTTTCATGACAAGTCCCAAATTCGAGTGCATTGAAATATGATTTTGTTGTTGGCTTTCTTTTATTTTTTTCTCCATTCTCCCTGTCAAAATCATTCCAGGTGTTTAACAAAAAAATAGTAAAACCAGGATTGATTTTTAAGTCAACACTTTCCCAGAAAAGCCGACAAAGGGTACATCTTATGTAATGAAAATAAAACTACTAATAGTAGGGAAGTCTTGCAGGGTGCTGTGCATTGTGTAAAGGATGGAGGAAGAAGGAAGAAAAGAGATAGATGCTCAGGCCAGTGCAATTCTCAAACAGAAAGACATTAATGACGGCTCTTGTCACACAGTCCCTTCAGGTGCCATGACTTTGAGAAGAAGGGTGGAACTTCCTTTTAGCTCACATTTTTTCCACTGAACATGACAAAAGCACAGGTTAAGAAATTCCTCCAGTGACAGGGCTGCTAAGTGCAGACAGGACAGCTTCTTCAATCACACTGTTTGCTTTTGTCCAGATACTGTTTTCAGATGAGTCCAAGTAGAAATGAAGTAGAACATGAGAATTTTTCTTGCAGTGCCATACCCAGGCCAGAGAGCTCGGGTTTTATTTATGTTTTAGAGGCATAACAAGCTCACGATTACAGCACACTGGAACCAGCTTGGAGGACACTGATAGAAGTAGGCTTACCCACAGGCTGACTTTTATCAGAATTTGAAAGGCCAGGGAGCAGGGAACCAGTAAGGAAATATTACTGCCTAAGAGATGATGGCACAATTCACACCACAGTGAAAATAATGGACCAAACTCATCACTGTTCAAAGCCTGTTGGCTCTGGCAGCTCTTGCTCCTCTGTATTTGTCTGATCCCAGTGCAAACTTACCTGTAGGAGTATTTGCATGGCTGGGACATTTGAGAGGAATTGAGCACAGCAGAAGACATGGTAAATGTTGGTAAATGAGAGGCAGCGAGCAGACACTGCAGTGCTGGTTTGCCTGATTTGCAGTGCAGTGCACTTCAGTGCATGTGTGCCCATGCATGCACATTCACCCTCTGTACACCCCTCTGTCTGCTGGCCTCCCCAGTGTCTATGAAGGTCAGGACCAAACCATCAACCTCTTCTGTTCATTACAATTAACTGGCCATCAGGAAGTCAAGAGATGCATGTCGGACCAAAATACCCTCAAATAAAGTGGCAAGTTTTGAACCGCCTGCTATAAAGATGGCTTAAGAACCCCTGTATCTTCATTTCCTACAAAAAATGTGCTTGTCCAGCCAACCCCTAAAAGCCTGGTCCTTTAGCACACACGTTCTTCAGGTAAGGAGCATCTCTCGCCAGAGACTTGCGCATCTCCTGCCATGGTGAAGCCTTAAACTGGATAAAGCCACTAAACTCTACCCTAATATAAGAATTAAATAATAGAGCCAAAATATTCATTTAGGGAAAAATATCCTATATTTTACTACCTCATATTTTCCTCTACTCAATACAAAACTCAGCAGAGCTGGGACCTATCCCTCTGGAGGCTGGAGAGAAGAAAGTGACAATTTATTCCTAAAAACTCCAGAACCGCAGCCACTAAATAACAGGGGCAACTGCTGTGGCAGGCAACTCCTTCTTTTATAGGGATGAGATTTTTGTCCTAAATATCTTCCCAGTATCAACAATGTAATGTGAAAACTGAAATGAAACAAAGCACTTCTCTGATATTACTTTTAGCACAACAGCAAGGATACACTTGCATTTTTTTATTTGATTTTTAAGTCTTACTTGCATAGCTTATTTCTCCCCAAAGTGTTTGTGGAAAATTAGCACCAACCTTCTGTAACTTGCAGGGTACAATTTACCAGTATGTAAATCTTACCTTCACATAACTCAAAAATAGTAAAGCTTAAAGGATTTGCAGCTGAGAACCAAACTGATCCAACTCTCTGGAGCGTTAATGCAAAATCTCCCATTGACTTTTATAGGCATTAGAGCAGACCCTCAGCTGACTTTATAATCTACAAAGGGAAAATGAGACTTCCAGAAAATTGGCTTAGCATTATTTTAAGACTATAAATGTTTCTTCTTGGAAACAGTAGACTTTGCATGTTTTTCTCCCAATACAAAGATGAAAATGTTCCCATAAAAAATACTTTGCTAAAATGCTTTTTGGAGAAAGTCCCATCCTTGAAAGATGCATTTGCTAAGGGTATCTCAGAAGTGACTTTCTCATTTGAGAATACCTAATTTCCACCAGAATGCTAATTGCTCATATCATTACTTTCTAAGAGGCAGTAACTTTCCTTCCTTCCTTTCCTCTTGCCAAAGCCTTCCCATCCCTGTCTTTATAGCTACTTCTCCCCCCTCCCCAACCTTTTGTTATAGCAAGGAAGTAATTAAAACCCAAACATTTCTACCATTACCACAACACAAAGGATACAGATCAAGAATACAGCACACAGAAATTCTAAAAAATTAAGATTCTTGTAACTTATCTGGTGCTCCTTTTCCCCCATGAACCAGCCATGGTTACAAACAGAAGCTTCAGCCCTCTTCTCCAGAGGAGCAGGATGAGATGCCCTGTTACTTAGGCTCATCCATGGGCAAGTGCAGGGAGATGGGCCTTTCCTCCTAATGAAAGGAAACATAATCTATTAAAATATAGTAACTGGGTTGTCAAGCTGAAATTTTAGAAGGAGAAGACAGATAAAAATCTTCATTTTCAAAATACATGCAGGTACGCGACTATTCTGCTTTCATAGTGTATTTGTGCTAATTTAACAATTTTTTGAATCTGCTTTTACTAATATTTATTTTTCATAACAGGAACACTATAATAACCAGGAGAACTTTTGCTGACAAAACTCCAGGAAAACCCTCTCCCACAGCACACCCCCAAATAATTTTTTTTTACTGTGAAAATGGTTTATTTTCTCAATTGGATACCTTCATTTTGATGCAGTAACACATCTCCAATCAAAGCATTATCCCAAACCTGTTGCATTTTTCCACTTTCAAGTGAAGCTCTGAAAATGCACACACACAGAAAATGTACAAATCAATTGGTGGCAGGATACTCCCATTGCTACTCAGAATTCCTCCCTCACCTCTATTTAGAGTTCTGGAAAATTTCTGTAAGAGGAGAGCTTGGCTGCAGCCTCTCCACTAACAAGCGCCTCTATTAGCATTCACTTTACATCAGCAGAAATGAAGCTTCCTTTCTTGTTTTCTTTTTTTTTTATCTTGTGGGAAGAACAAACAAAAGCTTTATTATTCTCTGCATTGTCTGCAGAAGTTAGACAACTCCTGGCTTCAATGAAGATCAAATATTAATGCCATATCCCAAGCAGGATTTTTGAAGCTATCAGCATCTCATGCTTGTTGAAAACAGTGGCTGGAGAAAACTCTTTACAGAGAAGTCCTTTAAAGTGTGTGATGCTTGCAGATGAAAAACAGTAGGTTGTTGAATGCTATTTTTGAAGAAACTTGGAGAAGCTATGGTAGGCCAGACAGCCTTGCCAAGTAACCATCATGGAAATAAGCAGAGGCAGGGATTCATTTTCAGATGTGGAGTTTCAGAAATGATCTGGGGGAAAAGCTGGGGTTTGCCTTTCCCCTGGGCACATCAGCTGCAGGGCCAGCATGGAGCTTCAACCTAATCCCATCCCACAGCCACTGGATTAAGACAGACAAGATGCAAGAAAGAGCAGCAGCATTGGCAGTTCTACTAGAAATGACCCCTATCAATTTGCTAGCTTTGGGTAGTGACAGTTATTGCCAAAAATAATAATTTATTTTCTTTTTCCTCTCTAAATTTTTCCACCTTAATCTTTGCAGGTGGAGGCAGAGACTCATTTTGCTTATATTCACAGCAAGCCCTGTGACAGAAGGTATCAGGAGGGGAGGCAGGAGAGAGGAAGAATGAAGACCACAAGAATGGGATGGTGCTTCAGCCTCAGAAAGGAAATGAAGGAAAATTTCCTAGAAAAGTAGGAGCATTTTCATGCTTTTGACAGAGTGGTTTTTGTTGGTTCACTCCTGTTTTTAGCATTAGTGCCCTCCTAGGACAGCTAAGTACTGCCTTTCATTGGGGAAGCAGCATAAACTCCAGAAGAAATCTCTTCTGCAGCCCTACAAACCACCCAGAGCAGAAGATATGGCAGACCTCTACTAGCTGCTGACAGAAAGAGAAAGAGCTTTCACTTCTGGGTAACATTTAGTTTCCATCCTCTCCCACCATTGCCACCACTCCCACCACTCCCACCACTGAGGAGGCCCTGGGGTGGGTGGCCATGGTCCAACTTACAACGGTATCTGGTCCAGTCACACAACACCCCAAAGGGACGAGTCACAACCCTTCCTCTGAACCAGAGACTCTCTCTGCCCCCTGTGATAAGAAACATGGCCAGATCTCTCAGCCTTTGTAGCAATTATCCCATGGAAGAAATTATCCCATGGAAGAATTTAACTAATTTCAGAGGCCTTGAGGAAATGGAGACTTCTGTATACCTTAAATATATATATATATATGTATATAACCCATCATATAATAAAAATTTCAGCTGTACTTTTCTACTTGTATGAAGATTTAGGAGCTCCTATCAGGAATATCTTTCTGAATTTCCTGGAGCTTGTGTGCCTAAACACCTGACTATTCATTTTTTCCCTGGTGTCATCACCTAGCTAAATCTGTTGAATAAAACCAGTTTGCACAGAAGGGTAAGAATCCATGACGTTTAAAGTAATTTGTTATTCATGAAACAATTGTCCCCAAAATCTTTTCCAGCCCTGGTAGTGTAAATAGGGTCAGACACGTGTTCAATGGGTTAATCCCAACCCAGCCTGCCCATGTCAGCTGCTATAAACTCTTTGGAAATGTTACCTAAAGGTGATTAAAACACAAGAATGCCTGCACTGAGTCAGACCAAAGGTCCATCCAGGCTCAACTCTTCTCCACAAACATGGCCATGGCTAGACCAGCTTCCAGCTTGTAAATCTGCTGAGCAGCAGGTGTGACAAAAACTGCTGCATATGCTACAAATCCTGTTTAAAGAACAAGAGCTTTCCTTTGGAGAACAGTGCTATAATTTACAACAAAAGGACCCTCAAAATCTCTCAAAGAGGGACCATAAACACAACACACATTCCACTCAGAGCTAGACTCTCTAGATGTATTTTGTTTCTAAATAGGACCACTTTCATTAGGTTGGCTGCTAATTAAAAGGTTTCTTACATTGCTGGATTTACAGGCAGATTTCTTACTCTTACTGCTTTCATTGTACATCACAAAGAAACCAGAATGTGTTCTTTCAAAGTCCTTAACAATTCGTTACAGCATCGCAACATCTGATATTACAGAGAAATGAAGCAAGAATAAGGTTATAGCGAATGCAAATATTAGCAAGAGGCTGCTCTTCATCTTTCTTTTCTGGGGTGATCCTGAGAGCAGATGCAGAGCAATGGGTATACTGCTCTCAGTCGTCAAAACCCCCAACTGCATATACCTGCATAACAATTACCTGCGTGCTGCACTGCATCAGCCAAGCACTTGCAGGGACAAAGGAAACAGACAGGTCTCCTTTTAATCTTAATTCTATTGCCTACAAAAAGCAGACGTAGAATGTGATGAAATATATGTTGGTAGGGAACAGCTTAGGGACATCTGATGGCATTAACTCTTTAGCAACCACACATACACAAAACTCTGCTATGCTTTTACACACCGGCAATCTGCATTTCATATTTCATTGACTTATTTTATTCTAAGGACACAGTCAGTGTGGGAGGAATAATAGCTTTAACAAACTGAGGCAAAAACTGAATGTCTGATTTCCACTCCCAAGCAGTATTTCTGACTTTGGGATGACTCAATTGCTCTTCTTCATCATCCACTCTCTGTATCTGGGCTTAACTTTTGTGGACCCACATAGCATTGCACAAACCTTGAAAATGGTAAGTATAGTTTTGCAGTGTTGGATCCATTTATTTCTCCATGAGTCTTGGTATGGACACTGGAGCATTCAGTCATCTCCAGGCTGCCCAAGATTTTATGGGATACAGGCTGAACAAACACAGGACAAGGAGTTATCTCTACCTCCAAGCTCTGACAGTGCTGGCAAACACTGCACTGAGAAAAAGCCTCTATTTCCTAGAGGAAAAAGACCCTATTTCCCATGGCACAGTGAAAATAAGGACCCCTTTTAAGAAGGAATACTATTTGTGGAGTGCACAGGTATTTACCTTTCACAAAGGGATCACTAAAACCTTCTTTATTCCAGCAAAATGTCACTAACATCATACAGGTACATCTTTTCTATCTCCTGTGCCTTATGGTGCTGCTACCAATGTCCTTGTCTAGCAAATAACAAATAATGTCCAAAATAAAAAATAAGCTGGTCTTCCCAAAGGATATGCACAATGTGGGCACCCTCGCCCTGCCTCAGAAACATGTCTTCGTGAGTCATTTTGGTGTGGGGAAAAGCCACAGTCCTCTCTGCAGCATTTCCAAAAACCCCCATTAGTAAGACATGCCCTGTGCTCTGAACCCCTTCCCTGAGGCTTTTCCTCCCATCACAGTTTGGAGACCAGAGTGGCTTCTCTTGTGAAGTCTATTTTGGAGCATAGGCTTGAAAAAGTGAGCAATGCAAATGAGACTTTGAAAGCCCAAAGCAAAATGAGACACAGTGTCCTGCCTGTGGCAAGGCCCCCCTATGTGGGGCCACTGCTGCCACAACATCCATGGTGAAGGGGCTGTATGTTAACCCTGCCACCTGCCATTTCCCATTTACAGAAAAGCTGGATCTGCAGAGCTCCATTTTCAAATACTCATTGGTGTATAGGGAAGCAAAGGGAATAATGACAAACTGACATCTCCCATTGCCTGACTGCATTTTGATATCAGTGTTTTCTCCTCTTGGATTGCATGGAACCCGCAGAGATAACCCTTGGTGCTCAGAGCCTCCTAAAATAATCTGTAGTAGGGAGTGAACAAGACAGCTGAAGCAAACAGAGATGTAATGGGGACAACAGTCCTCCCAAGCACAGAATTTGAGAATCCCAGTGGACTTCGACTTTAAAGCATCTCCCCATCCTCACATTAACAAGATACTTCACTCCTCCACAAAGAAGCAAAAGCATATATATATAAATACATATATTTTAAACATAGGTATTAATACCTCTGTATAGGGAGAGAAGATAAGAAGGAGGATAAGGAGAAAGACAGACCACAGATCAGGATCCAGCCCAATGACCATATTAAGCATGTGCCTGTCATGCCAACTCCTCTGCCAGCCTGGCACTAATATTACGGAAGAAAAATGTGGCCCTTAGCAGCATGCATGAGTGCTTCAGTGACCTTAAGATGACATTAATTTGTTATGCCTTCTTAAGATAGATTTCCATTATTGCAAATTTTTTAATACCAGTGGGGAAAACACAGAAACCTGTCAGCATTGGCTGATTTGAAAGGTGATGCAATTATCATCAAGCCTTAGAAAAGGATTTTAAATTAGGGACGACTTAGTCTGTAAATACTTTGTGTCTAGATTATTGTTCTCTTTTCCTAATGGCTTTTGGCATAGGCCCTTGTCAGTGGTTTATTGTACAACCCTTTAGCTGTGACAGTGTCTTCTATGAATAAATCATACACTTCGCTAAGCACCAGACGATGGCAAAATGCAACAGCGGATCAAATAAACAATAAAGCACCATTACAGCTGCCTGTTCTCCTCTGCAGGTTTACATCACCATCTGATTTAATTTCCTATTTGTAAAGGCACAGCTCACTGCAATGCCATTATGAAATAAAATCATAAATGTTCACACGGGCACAAATGAAAAGTGAGACACCTGCTTGGTTACGAGGTATTTACTCCCTCAGCAATGTTGTTCAGCATCTTATTTGTATGCTTGGATCAGAAAGAGGAGAATTTAGAGAGGATAAAATACTTTGGGCCTGTTACTGCCACAACAGCAAGATTGTGCAGCAACGTGTGTGTGCGCTGCAGTCAGACCTGCTTTTATCACATAAATGAAATTAACTAGCAAGGGGAAGGGATAAAATAAAATACACATGCATTACTATTCTGGACTCTTTGGTGACATTGAGCTTACCTAGCACTGGAAGCTGGAAACTGTAAATTGTTGCTGTGCCACTAGGGATGAGCAGCTCTGCTCTTCAGCTCAGGACCTCAGTATGCTGCTCCAGAAGAGCACCATCCAGACGAAGTCTCTTCTTTAAAGCATCCAACAAGGATACATTACTTTCTCTGGAACATAAAAAAGAGCAGGGTCAGGGGTATAACTCAGCCTGTCTTTGTTCACCACTGCCTCTCTTCAGTTTAACACAATCCTGAAAAGTCAGGCCATGCAACATGTCATCTGAGTACAGATCTCTAGCGGACATAGCCATGCTCTAGAAACTTAACCATCTGCAACAGCTGTAGCAGCTGTTCTGCAGTCTTCTTGTGGAAGCAAGGTGCTTAGCACAACTGATTTTAGTCTCTCTCTGGTCATTTTCCCTATTTCTCTTCCTAACCACCCTTTATCAATGTGGTTGACTGTTAACGATGCGGAAATTTTTGCTGACCACGTTTGTTTTGGAATGGCTTTGAGCTGATACGCAGTTGTGGTGTGCCACAGTCTGATATCACTGTAAGTGTATTGGGTTTGCATGACAAGGTTTTGATAGCAGGAGGGCTGCAGGGGTGGCTGCTGTCAGAAGCTGCTAAAAATTCCTTATGTGTCTGAAGGAGCCAATGCCAGACGGTGCCAAGATGGACCTGCCTATGGCCAAAGCCAAGGGGCGGGGGGAAGATCTGATTTTATTTCTCATTATTTTACTCTTATTTGATGGATAATAAACTAATTTTCCCAAGTCAAGTTTGGCCAGTGATGGTAACTGGCAAGTGAACTATCCCTGTCCTTATCTTGACATACAAGCTTTTTGTTCTAATTTTTCTTCCCCATCCTGCTGAGGAGGGGGGTGTCTGAGTGGCTTTGGTGGGCACCTGGCATCCATCCAGGATCAACCCATCACAGTAAGCAGATAAAAATTTAACAACAGAAAAAAAAGAAAAGCAAAAACCCACCAAAAAAAAAAAAAAAAAAAAAAAAACAGAGAGAAAAAAAAATCCACCCAAAAAACACCTTGAAAAATTCATCTTTTCACTGAGATGTTTATATAGACCTCTGCTTGTCTCTCTTCTACATTTCCTCTCCAGAGGAAAATACTATACTTGTGTTGTCAAGGGGAAACAGTGGGGACAAATATGAGAAAAAGTATCCTGATGTGTTTGCCGATGCTCACCTTTACCCCTGGACACAAAGCATCTCCCAGGCCATCAGGCAGTCAGCTCATCAATAACTCTGCCAGCAAGAATAAATATCTGGCCATGAATGGAAATCTAGACTTCTCAGGGCTTTGCAGGTCCTCAGAGATGGACCTGGTGGGACACAGTGAAAGGAAATTGTCAGTGCAGGGTTATCTTCGCTGCTCCCAGACATCATCTAGTGAAAGGCTGTGATTTACCTTAGTGCTTCCAGAATTGACTCTTCCAGGCTCCTCTTCCTCCCCACAGTGAAGTGTCACAGAGACATCCTTGGCTGATATAGCTGGCTTTATTATAAAGGCTCCAGTTCTGGTAAGGTTACTGAATTAGAAGATGCATCTGCTTCATTTATCAGATTTGTGCATCCCATTGCACACAGACTCCCTAGGCAACTGCACTTCTGTACCTAGCTGAGGTATTTGCAAGGAAGAGCTTTACCTGGCTGCTGAAGACAGCTGCCAAGAGTGCCTTTAGTTAGAAAAGTACCCCAAAAATAGCTTTTTTTCAACATATACATAGCTATGGTCTGGTCATAGCAGTCGTGCACTCCTGCTGCAATGTAATACTGACCAACTCAGAGTTAGTTCTTTAATACTGCGTCACTGCTGCTTGCCTCACTGAAACCTTCTTGGTGAGTATGAACATGTGAAATTCCAAAAGATATTCTATACATAATTTCCATGTAAACTGTCTGCAACAGTGAACCAGAGCTCTAACATTTGTCCAGGAAGATATTTTTGGTTTATAGTTAAAACACAAGCACTGACCTTTAAAAATCTAATTTCTATCTAGTAAAGCTGAGATAGGGGTAAGCAAATAGAAAGCTCACTGCTACATACTGATTTATATTTACCACTGGCTTCTGATAAACAACAGAAAGCCCAAGAGTCTCAGCTGCTGCTAAGAGCGGCAGTTTCACTGACATCAATTTTGATGCAGAGCCTGGCCTTTTTGAGACCTGTTTGAGGTCAGCACTCTGCTCCAAGATTTAACGTAAACCCAGGTACAGTTTCATCCTTGGTCTTGCTAGTCTCATTTCCCAGTATTGGGCCACCCACTGCTGTCTTCTTCACATGTAACTGCTAATGATCACCTAGGGAGCTCCGTGAGGACAAAATAGCACTGTGAGACCAACTTAGCTCAACAGCATCTACCTACCCAAATACTTCATTAAGTCTTTTCCCCCTTTTAGCCAAAGTGCTTACCTCTGCTGTGTTGGCTGTTGCCATTTTCAGCAAAGATGAGAGAAAAAGAGAAGGACTTGGTGCTTCAGCCATCTCAGAATGCACCATCTGCGAGTCAATCATCTATATTCATCCAGTCATGAACTAGATGTTTCCTGGGTCTCCTTTTGTAGCTAATGCAGCTGCACTTCTAAGTGCCCTTCTACTTGACCCTTGCTCTGTGCTTTTGTCTTTCTGCTTTTTTCTCTATCCTTACAGTACTCTCCTTTGCTCTGTTTTTCAGAGGGCTGATCCAGTTTTTGCTTTCTGTACAATTATTTTTTGCTCAGTCAATAAAGAGCTCATGATTTAGCAACCATGGTCTCTTATTATCAGTCTTACTGCTCCTCTTTATTGGGATGAATTGTACCTCTGCCCTGAATAGCATTTATAAAGAACTGACAAATTTCCAGCACTCAAGTTTTGAGTTTATTGGACTTCACCCTATTGAAGGTCATTGGTGGGTTTTTTTCCTTGATTTCTGGGAGGTGTTTTCTTCACTTTATTTCTTCCAATATGGTTTGTGTCCTCTGTATTTCATGGTCATGAACATAGGTCACCTTCTACCTTCATGTTCTCAGCCAGTTTGTGCTGCTCCTTAGAATCAAAGCTGGAATATCCCATTTTCCTTTCCAAGTTGCATATTTGAATGTTAGGTCTAACACCTCTTCCTGGGTGGCTCAGCAGCCCTTCACTGGTCAGCTCACCCCACCCCTAGGACTGGAAATCTCTGTGTGATTTTAGCTTTCATGCAAGCCAGAGGATCTGATCAGGGACTTAACAAACAGCTCTTGTTTTCAGTAAGCTACCTGAAACTCACTGAAACATGCTAGGGCATGGCAGTCACAGCCACAGAGCAGGAGCAAAGGCAGGGAGCTCCAGTCTCTGTGGGCTCTTGCCTTCAAGCCTGAAGAGAAACAGTCAAATCCTATGGTTTTGCTATCCCACATACAGGTAATAATCGTGCACATACTTGCGAGCCTGAGAACTCTAAAATATTGATTTGCCAATATACTGCAGAGCTGAGAAGGGTTTTTTGAGGATTTTCAAGAGCTCGGGGGGAGGGTTGCCTAGTACCAGTGGTATGGTTAAGTACTAAGCCAACACAAGGATTACCCCAGCAAGCCCTTAGTTACTTGTCATGAGTAGTCCAGGGAAAATGATATAAGCACCAGCCCAGTCTGCTGAGTATTTGGGATCAGCTCAGGCCAGGCCTCAGACTGGGTCAGTACCTACTTAGGTGAATAAGCAGAAAATTAAATCCTCCTAAAGCCAACTTTTTGTTTTTCTTTTTCCTTACATTATTTCTGCATTATATTTTTAAGTAAGCAGTGGTTGTGTGGCAAAGGCTGACTTGGAGACAGAGAGGGGAAATGGAAGAGAGGAATCTCAGTTCCCCTCAAGCATCTATAGCTTTAATACTTTTTCCACTGTGCTAAAAAAATGAAGCATTCAATGAGGAACAAACATTGGAGAGTAACAGCAGACAAGGTTGAGCTGTGCTAGTAACTGATATATAGCTGTGGTTAAATTATTTCGTCTTCCTTTCTAAATGCAGCCTTGTGCCTGTGAAATGAAATGCCTGCCCTCTGTAGACAGAAGAAGTGAGGACACATTATTTGGGGACTATGCAACATGCTGAAGCAGTGTTACAAAAGCTCTCAAAGACTTCCCAAATTAAGTGCGGTGGATATCTGGTTTGTATTTGGCATCAGACCCACGAGGAAAAGTTCCCCAAGAGAAATGTTTCCAAATAGAAGTGACCACACAGAGATCTGGAGGGAGGGAAAAGGGACATCCTTCTACAGCCGCATTTTAAAACTTGAGAAATATTTTTGGGTTTACTTTATTGTTTCTGTTGCCCCTCTCTGGTGTTCCCAGAGCTACAAAAAAAATCGTGTTCTCCCACTGCTATAGTGGAGATTGCCCTGCAAATAGGCTGCTGCAAATAGGGTAATTGCTTACTTCTTGGAGACAAACTTTAAATTATTCTTAACTTATGACACAGTCCAGCAGCTCCAGTAGCTTTTAAAGCAACCACAAAGAAAACAATTTTAAAGAGACCCTAAATGCATTTTCTATTCTGGTTGGCAGAGCAGGAATGCAAGTTAGTGGGCTTCTGCTCTTGGAAGACTGTGTCTTTTGTGACATACACTTAAAATTTTTAAGAGCATCCCATTCAGCTAAAAAAAACACCAAAACACAGAAAGCGCATTTGGCAGAAGCCTACAAATGTCAGCAAGATGTTAAGGATGATAAAATCAGTCACCTGTTTTAGTGTTTGCTGGATCTCCAAGGCTTGAAGTGCTGTAAGACGTCAGGTATACTGAAGAAATGTTTGGTTTCCTTCTCAGTAACAATTATAATACTAAATACTAATACGATTTACAGCCGCATAATTACTAGTGAGTCTTGATTCTATGATACTTGTTTGGATAGTTATCTGAGCCAGAGCTTTACAGCACTATAGTGTGAGTATAAAGAACTCTTCTCTTAGATTTTGGTATGTGATTTTAATTTGAAATTACAATTGTATCAGAAGACCTATATTTAAAGTCTTGTTAGCTACTAATCTGCCTCTTGTCTTTCTGTTCCCAGCCATCACCAGAATCACTGTCGATAGTCCCATTTCCAGCTTGGCTCTCTCCCCTCACCACCCCACTTAGATGTTTTGCTTCCAGGACACTGTAATCACATTCTTATTGAAGACAAGACACTGAGACACTGTGACACTGTCTAAGCAGACTCTTAAATACCAGTCCTTCTTTGATAAACCTGGGCATTCACCTCTTCATCTGTTTCCCATTCTCTCTTTAACTCTGATAACTCTGTGCTCCTTATTCAGACTCTGAACTTGCTCTTATTTCTTCTCCACTCACCACAGATTGCTGGATGCAGTTCTTTGGTTTGGCTCCCACAGTCACCACCACCCTGCCCTGAAATATCTGCATCTTTAAGCACCTAACAACCTTCACAAATCTAGCCCACAGTTACTTTAATCTTATATTTCCCAGGAAGAGCCCTTTCTATTGTGGGTTGGTTTCTTTTTTTTTTTTTTTTTTTTTTGCCTTAGAGGTTGTTAACTGATTCAAGGAATTAAGATGTCCAAGATCTATAGGAGTCCAGCCCAGAATAACTCACGCAGGCATCTGGCATACACCATTACATCTCACACAGCTCTGGCTTCTGCATCACCAAGCGACTCAAGCCTACTCTTACCAAGGACAGATGTTTCCCAGGGAATTTAAGAAGCCAATTATAAGGCTTACATCACCATTTAATGGCTATGTGCTCTCTCTCTGGCCACATTCCTTGCCATTAATAAAATATAAGTGACTAGATTTGAAGTGCACACTGATTTGTAAATCCTACTTAGTAGTGCTAAAGCTGCTGAATATAGAGATGCCTGATTTGGAAACTGCTTTTGTCATCAAGGGGAGAGACGAGTCCTAGTTTAAGGCCTGCAAAAACCCCTCTAGAGCTCCACAATTTCTTTTCCAGGCAGTTGAGGCTTTACAAAAGCATGGCTTTCTGTCTTTATTACTGTCTGGCAGCACGTGCAACTGCAAACCTATCCTGAAGCTGGAGATGGGATGAGCTCCAGACAATTCCAACAACAGTACCTGTCATCTTTCAATCACTCTGCTTGAACACACAGGGAGCTTTTCCTGCAATCCAGACTGACAGTCCAAAATCATCTTTTGAAATGCGATCTGTATTATTTGGTCATGCAATTTGCTCTGGATTTTCTCACATCCCCATTAGAAAACACTAAAGCCATTAAGTTTGCTTAACTAAATGTTTGGCTCTGCAAAGCCACTGATATACATTACAAAGCTATTTTACCATTCTATACACCCTGTTCCTTAAAACTTTGAACTGCAAAGTTCATAGGAAATGACTGGTATCTGCATAGTTTCAGGAAAAATAGGCTATAAAAGCTGTACCCATTTCCCATCTAGAGATAGTTGCTAAAAGATTAATATTTTTCTTCTTTTTTCTGTTAGAACTGAAGCAGAGAAAACTACTTAAGTTGGCTTAATAGATGGCTTTCTAAATGTTAACTGAAAAAATTAATTTGACCTCTGAATGCAGCAAAAAATGGGGTCTTTGGCATCAGATGGTTTTTGTATTATTATTGAGAGGATCTAGTTGCAAGTAGGTACAAAAGTAAGCACTGTGAATACAACTGTTCAAGAGATGGCTCTTGCTGCATGAAGATCCCAGTCTAAATGAAACAGAAGCAGTGGGTGCAAGGCCCTAGCCAAGCATGGGGAGACAGGATGTGTTGCTCAAGGTACAGCCTAGTGCTTGGTCATTTGGGCCATCAATTTGTCTGGGAGTAAACCCAAGGACAGTCAAATTAAACTGACCAATTCTCCTGCAAGTTGATGCTGACATTTGGGACCATTTTGCACTATTTCTCATGATTGAGCTTCAGGGAGCAAGTCCTGTGTACAGAGAATATGCAGGGAAGTTTTTGTGATCCTGATTCAAAGATCCCAGGTACAGTGTGTCAAGTATGTGCAAAATTAACAAAAATATCACGTGCCTCAATTAATTCAAACTTACATAAGCAATAAATGCATCATTTGCATTATTACTAACATACAATTTAGAGGCATGTTTGGATATGAATCTAACATGATGGCTTTAGTAAATTAATTAGATAATTGCTAAACATACTAATTGATTTTTAATTACAGAGAGTGAAGCTTGCAGCAGAGCCAAGACTGGCAGACTTCTCTGTCATTAGAGAACAAAAGGAACTTCAGCAACATTTCAGCATCCCCAGACTCAGACATGTCCTCTTTTCTGTATCTTTTTCTCTAGGTTATTTACAAACCTGCCAAGACTTCCCTGTTGTCGTGGTTTAAACCCAGCTATAACTCACCCAGTTCTCTCACTCAATCCCCCCTCTTTCTTCCCTCCCCTCCCTCCCCCCCGGCTCCTGGAGGGGATGGGGTGGAGAATCAAAAGAATGTAACTCCATGGGTTGAGATAAGAACAGTCCAGTAACTAAGGTATAACA
>JAOEHY010020356.1:0-29355 GCA_025447955.1 Psilopsiagon aurifrons
CCTCCCCCCCCCAAAAAAAAAGAAAGAAAAAAAAGAAGTAACTTAAAATACTCGTTAGTGAACTATGATTTTACTGATAAATGACTAAGGCGTTATAAATTCTAGTCCTTAAGTACAAAGAGTCTTTAAAAGCAAATGGAAATCTCCACCAAATTGTTATAACCGCGCTATTATCAAAACGTTTAATCAAACACTTAATGACATAAAATTATTGTGCAGAGTCTATAATCCAGGCATACATCCTTTTCTCTCTGGCAAATAAATTGTGAAGAAGTAAGTACAGCGGAAAGATTTCAGGAGCATGTAGTATTGTAAAATATAACAGTTATAAAAAAATTAAAGAAAAACTAAATAAACCTGGACAAACCGAATCCACTGTGCCCTAGATGGGCTCCTTTCATAGTCATTAGTGTGCTGGGTTGACCTTCGCTGACCACCAAGTGCTCAACAAGTTGCTCTATCAGTCCCCCTTCCCAGCAGGACAGGGGAATAAAACAGGATAGAAAAGTCAAGATAAGGAGGGGGAGACAACTCACCAATTACTGTCACAGGCAAAGCAGTCTCGAGGAAGATTAATTCAATTTATTGCCAATTAATAATAAAGTAGGACAGTGGGAAAGAAAAACAAACCTAAGAACACCTACCCCACTCCCACTTCTTCCAAGGCCAAACTTCCCTCCTACCTCATTTACCTCCTCCCCACGGGCAACGCAGGAGGATGTGGACTGGGGGCTGAGGTCAGTCCAAAACACACCATCTCTGCTGCTTGTTCCTCCTCACACTCCTTCCATGCTCCAGCATGTGTTCTTCTCACAGATGGAAGACCTTCACAAACTTGTCCAGTGTGGATCCTTGCCCCACAGGCTACTGTTCCTCAAGAACTTCTCCAGCATGGGTCCTTTCCATGGTACAGTCCTTCAGGAATGGAGTGCTTGGACATGGGTCCCCCATAGGTTCATAGCTCCTGACAGAAAATGTGTTCCTGCTTGTCTTCACAGACCACAGCTCCAGCCAGGACCTTGCTCCAGCATGGGCTCTCCACATGCCTTAGCTTCACCCAGGGCAGGTCCCCCTGCTCTGGCATGGGGTCCTCCACAGTCTGCAGGTGGTTGTCTGCTCCATCATGGACCTGTATGGCCTGCAGGGTAACAGCCTGCCTCACCGTGGTCTTCTTCACAAGCTGCAGGAGAATCTTTGCTTGGGTACCTGGAACACATCTTCTTCACTGACTTAGATGTCTGCAGGGCTGTTTCTCTCACATTTTCTCACTCCTCTTTCACACCTCCTGTTGCACAGTGTGTTTTTTACCTGTTCTGAAATACATTATTACAGAGGTGCCACCAGTGTTGATGGTGGGCTCATCTTTGGCCAGCAGCAGGACCATCTTGGAACCAGCTGGAACTTGCTCTGTTCAGACATGGGGGCAGCTTCTGGTGTCTCCTCACAGAAGTCTCCCCTGCAAGCTCTCCATCAGTACAAAAAACCTACTATGTTAGTCCAACAAGTTAGAGTTTGGCTCACAATATTTAATTATATTTAGCTGTATTTGTGAATGGCTTGTGTTTTATGCCATGGTGGACACAGAATAATAGTAATGTTATATATATCCTTGTTACAGGAACTGCCTCTCTTCCACCAGTATCTTCAAAGTTCACTGTCCCTGCTGCAGATTTACACATCAGTTCTTCACAAAAGGTAATTATAATGCTCATCTCTTGAACTTTTTTCTTTTTCAAACTGTGTATTATACTATATCCAAACAGATTTTGGGTGAAGGTAGACATTTATAAGTCAGTTGAAGATGCAATTGGATAAGTGGAATGTCTGTTCAGCGTTCGTGAATGTTCAGTTTGTAAGTGCCCTTGGTGTTAGCGTCAGATTTAGATTGAATTTTGGGAAAGATGGGAGGTGAGGGAGAAACAGCCTTGACATTCAGAGTAACTCCGTCTTGGTTTTTGAGAATTCACCTCTTGTGTACACTATACATTAAACCATTATAATGTAGAGGTTTGCTTTGCTCTGGGTAGGTAATAATTCTAGACAGCTTTTTTGTAAGTGCCTTTGCCAAAGTGAAGGTCTCCAGTGTTTTTGTTGTGTTCCCCAGTTGCCAAACTGGAGGAGATGTGGGTATAAGATGGAGGCACTGTTGAAGGTGAGGTTTGAGGTTCCTTTGAAAACAGAATCCAGTGCAGATACAGTAAATAAATATGCATTTTCTCTGGATCATTTCTTGATTGCATTTTCCGGTTATACTTCTACATTGCAGAAGTTGATTCAGTCAGGAACTTTACACTGACCTTAGAAACCTTTGGTATCTCAGAAGTAAATGATGGAAAGGAGAATGTGCAGCTAATACTTAGTCCACCCTAGAGTTTTGCTCCCTTTCCACATGGCTAACAGGTGAAGAAGTAGAGCTCAGTGCTTATTCCTCTGCTTGTTCTCTTCTCAGCTACCTCTGTTCTGAAGGATGGTGCTGGTCTCACTTCGCTTCTAGTGTAACAGCAGTATAGATCTTAATTTATGCCATATATTTGTAAAATACTTGTAGCACCTTCATGGTGTTTTTTGCCAATTTTCTCTTGGAAAGTGGCAATGATGTGGTACTGAGTTCACTCCTCAACACAGTGATAACTCATTCATATTTGAAGAGCTGTTTCAACATGTACAATGCAGAAATCTGTCTTGGGATGACATGGCATATAAATCATAGCAGAGCGTGTCTAGTTCTTTTGGCACACAATAAAATTTAGGAAGTACTCAGTCGATTAAAGCAATGATCAAAATAATAACAGTAACAATAATTAGCAATGATACTGATTTATTTGTGGCTGGTAGTTATTATATTTGACACTAATTACCTGTCAAAAAATACTATTAAAGCAAAGCTGAAAAGCATGAACAGAACAGGTTCAGTGTGGATCTGTAAAGCTGAGCAATAGTTTGAGACGGTGTTTGATGTGATTATTAACAGGATTATAAAGCACTGGCTAAGTTTACATGTGCAAGGCATATGGCACATTATGGTCTGCTCTGAGAAACAAAAGAGCTTTTGCTGAGGACCCTGTATCCACCCTAAACAAGTTTCAGCGGGAGGCAATAACTTCAGTTAGCCTTACCTGTTTCCCAGTGACTGGGTGCTTGTTGGTGGTTAATGTGCACTGGCTGTGAATTAAGCTATCTGGTGTCATCTGAAAGGTAGCCAAATTGAGTGCTCTCAGACAGCTCCACAGTGAGAACTGTAGTGTTGTGAGTCAGGACCAACGGGAGACTGTGTTCACAAGCATTGAGTTAATGTTCCTGATTCAAGCTGAAACATGAATGTAGGTGCAGCAGTCTGTCAAATACCAGTTTAGATGCCCTGGGAGATCTCTTGCAACCCACTGGATAGGGAAAAACATAGAAATCCACCACAGGCACACAGCATAAAGTTGAACTGTTTCTTTTAAACCAGTTGCCCCTGGAAGTGTTCAAGGTCAGGCTGAATGGGGCTTTGAGCACCACAGTCTAGTGGAAGGTGTCCCTGCTTGTGGCAGAGGGGCTGGAACTAGATGAACTTTAAGATCCCTTCCAAACAAAACTGTGCTATGAGTCTATGATAATACTCGGTATAAGTCTGGAATGGTGGCTTCTAGCTGGCTCAGTAACTGCACACACATTTTTGAGAAGATATAATCTAGAGGTGAACTTTATTTATAACTGTTTTCCATACGTTGGAGGAATATTTTGCAATGTACAAACGGCTTGTGAAGACAACCCATTTCTCAGTTTGAACAGGTCTTCGCAGTATATTGTGATGGCCCCATCTTGTGCATGCAGAAGCTGACAAAAGTTGATGAATTACATTAAATTGTGAATTTGCAGTCCATAATTTGTATTTATAGCACTACATACAAATAGCAAAACATTTCCCCGACAAACTTTCATAATCTTCCATGTTAACAGCATAATAAAAGTTTTCTGACAAAAAATATTACTGGATGCACTCTAATAAAGTTTAATCACCACTTTTGCCAATATACTGCATATAAACATTATGGTGCCCTTTTGCTATAAAATATTTCTTGTCAAGTAGGAGAAATCAAATGGCAAGCTTTTTAACTGTTTGCTGATTAATGCTGAATTAAACAATTTCTTCAAAAGCTGCCTGCCTTCCTGCCACTGCATTTTCTAAATATAAAGAGTTGTGTTTCTCAGTTGCCTTTCCTTGTGTGGAGACTGGAAATGTTCCCAATGGTTTTCCATATTTACTCTTCTAGACTGTTTAGTGAGAAATAGGGGGTAAAAAACAGGAGGAGAATTTAGAGAGAAGAGAATTTTATTTTTCTCCATATTGAAGGAGGTCCTAAAGGGGTAGACCAGCAAATTGTCTCTCTCTCCCTGGATAATCACAAAAAATGAGCAGATGTCCTTGCAGTGCTTCTATGAAGGTCGAGAAGAAGGAGTGAAGAATCCAAGTCCTCCCTCAGGAGTGTGGGGGAAGGAATAAGAAGCCCATCTACTGATGAAAAGAGTCACAGAGACTGGAGACCTAAAGCCTTGGCTCTCCACCACTGCGAAGTGAAAAAATCTTCTATTTCTGTGGCTGGCTCCCCTGTCACCTTATGGGACAAACCAGGGTAAACCACAACACCAAGGTCAGAAAATAGGTTTATACGGGCAAAGTCTGAATGGAGAGTTCTAAAATTAAAAGAAGCTCATGGAAGTGGAGATGAGATGAAAAGCAGGGCAACCACAATGAATCAAGTTAGTATTTTGACTGAACGGAGGTGATCATACCTGCTGCACAGCTCATTTCTCCCATTTTCCCCGAAGAGAAAACTGGGTGGAAATTTTCAGCACAGAAGCATTAGGCATTCTCCCTGAGTCTCTGAAGGCATCAGCTTCAAATTTTATCCTTTCTGTTCTGTACGTAAAAAGTTGCATTTTCAAATGATTTCAGAGATTAACAGAGACTTGGTGTCACAGTGTTTGTTTCCTATACGTGGACACAACCAGGTACAAAGCTGAAAAAGCTGGTGGGTGTCACTGTAAAAGGTGACAATAGAAAATTGCTTAGGTCAGCTACTGGCCATTTAAACTCTTTGAATCAGAAACTAATACAAAATGTACTGGAAGATAAATGTTGCCCAGAAATTGCACTGATCAATTTACAACGTGAACAAAAGATTTGGCAAATAATCTTAGGGAAAAATAATAGCTGAGAGAAGAAGAAGGGAGAAAAAAAGAGGTAAGTGACACATTTAAAAAATGATGAATATCGAACTAAATTATTGAGCTGAGGAAAAAATTACCAGCCACTAGAAGAGGAGGCCAGGAGCATCAGTCAGGGGTGCTGGAAGGTCTTCATTCTGATTACATTAGCCAAGAAAAGGTCAAATGGAAAGTAGAATTACAGGCTTCTGTTGAATTGCATATTTTGTTACTGTCAGCGATGGGAGGAGTGATCCTTGCTTCTACTCTCAGGGCTGAGCTGCAGGCCAAGCAGGTATCAGGGACCAAAGTCTCATCCAAGGGCCCATTTTTCATGCCCTGACCCAGTGCACAGAGCTACTTCCAAAACCAGAGCCCAATGGTGGGGATCCCTTACCTTTTCTCTAGCGGGTTTTGGGGCAGTCCCACAGACAGCTGGGTCTGAACAAGGGCCATAGGGTCAGTTCTGCCAGGTCCTGAGTGATGTCTCTGAGGAGGAGCGTTTTTTCAAGTCCCACTGGTACAAAAAGAGCTGGAAGGACTGAACAGTCTCCCCTACAAGCTTCATAATTATTCCATTTAATATGCCAAAGGTGTCTCTGTGGTCACTCAGAAAATCATTTCATAAAAGGGAGTGAGTGCTCCCTTACAGTGGGCCACATTCATCCCTTGTGTAATTCAGCTGACTCCAGCAGAGCTACAGAAGGCTTGCACTTGCCACCACAGCTGCACTCCTCCTTTCCAGTCCGGAGTGAGTCATGGCTCTGTTAATGAGGAAGGATCTATTTTTCTTCTTAAATACTTCAAATGACACTCTATAAACTGGAAAAGTTATTTAGTGGTGGTTGTGGTTTTATACTGGGAAGGAAATGAATGATGAATTGCAGCTCCATTTATTGCACTGAATATAACTGCTCTGACTCTGAGGATTGTTTGAAAAGAAAAATTCAGCAATCAAAATCAAATTAAAAGGTCGGTAAATAGAAATATAAGCCAATGATGGCAAATAATTTTACCTTTACTGGTGAAATGTACTGTAGAGTATGTCATGTTTTGGTATTCGTTGGTGAGCATATCTTGATTAAGAGAGTAATAAATATTGATGATATAGAAAAGAAAGGTGCAGTTTATAGTGTAATTTTCCCAAGTGTCTGAAAGAAAGCGAAAAGTGAAGTTGTGTGGGCGGAATTAACCCATGAAGAACTGAGAAGGAATTTCCAGGCTGTATGTCTATTGATGGACAAGGAAATGTCCTGAGTATACTGAAAGTTGACAGGATGGAACTGGTTTGCTATTTGAAGTGATAGTGTATCTGAATTATTTTGAGGGTATCCAGGACTTTTGGGTGGGTGTTCTCCTGTAAATGAAGTGAATTTGGAATGAGAATTAAAAGCTGAGAGCTGGGGGAAAAATAACCTGCAGAAACAGGAAGCTGTGCCTCTCTGAATTTTGTTCTAACAGTTAGGCAAATGTGTGATGCATGCAGACATTTTTGGAAGTACTAAGTACTCCTACCACATCAATTTCAGCAATTTGTTTTAATGCAGTTAGGCTTGGAGGTTTTGTTTTGTTTTGTTTTTTGGCTGGCTAATAGCAGGCAAATCCTTCAGTTTATCACACATTTCCACAGCGTCAGCGTCTGAGGAACTGCCATCTGTCAAATTAATCTAAAGATCAGAGCCCTGTTTCATAATGCCAGCTGTGTGTTCATCATTCATATCACTGATATCATATGGGTTGTAGAAATGACTACAACATACTTGTAATAGCAGAAGTCCTCCTTTCATTGACTGGAGACTGAAGTGTATTCAAATCATCACTGAAGGATTCAACCCTGAAATCAGCTCATACACACTCTCATTTTACCTTCGGATTCATCCATATATTGCTAGTTGTCTGTCTGGCTGAACAGCTGGAAGAGGTGGAAAGATTTGGGCAGCTGTTTAACCAACAAACCAACAAGCTTTGCAAAGCTTTTCCCATTATAATAGTCCTTTTATAGTAGTCCCTATGAAAAGTAATGGTAAGTCAAGAGGCAGGCTTTGAAACCAGACTGCAAAATAGCCATGGTTCACTAGATGTTAGGCTGACAGTACAGAGACTTAAAGCCATGTAAAAGAAATGCTGACGATACTGCATCCTTACTGGTAGAAGGGACCAACTTAGGAACTCGCTCCTGTAACGCTGGGCTGTGCAGCTAACTGCAAGAGCTGTCATTTTCTGTTCAAAGTGTAGGATGTAATGATTAATGAAACAATTTTTTCTCAGACTGGGACTGACAGGACTAGTAGAACACTGAATTAATATGAAGAAGAAACAATTTTGAAATCAAAACCAAACAGAGGCTCTAGCAATTGTGGCATATCAGGTTCTAAATATGAAATGGTTCTTGTGGTCCTACTCCTCTGCATTTTGTATTTGTAATGTGTTGTATGAGAACTTCTACAGCACCAGAAAATGCATTTTAGGTCACTGAGCAGCAGCCAGCAGCCTCCATTTCAGTGGAGTTATATCTGGTGAACTTAAAACTCAGTGAGGCTATGCTATTTCAAAGAAAGCTCCACTGAAATAGGCCAGTACACAGCATGAGTTGACTGAAATTCATGAAATTATTCATTAATTGATATCAGAGCACAGCGAGAATAAAATATAAGTAGCCTATAGTTTATGCTCTAGAGCAAATAGCAGCAGGGCAAAGGCAAACCATTATGGGCACAGTTCCTACCCCAGGAGCAAACCTACTGTTTGGTTCCTGCTTCCGTGGTGAGGAGAAATGACAAGGCAAGGCAGGGGCTGGGTGGCTTACTATTGCAGATGAGATTTTTGAAGCAAAAGAGGCATGCTTGGGTTACATTTTCCCCAGTGCTCTCAGGGCAGCCTAAATCCAGCTGGTGCAAGTACTCTGAGTCCCTCCTGTTCAAAATCACATGCAAACTAAAAGTTTCTGTTGTACTGCCTACTAATGGTCATAGCCCCTGCCTCTTTTGATATTACTTGAACCTCCTGATCAATATCTTTTTTCTTTATCAAATGTGAGTGCAATACAGTATTTTCATGCAATAAGTTCTGGGAAATATTCCCACCCCAGTATTTTGCTAAACATGAGATTCAAGTAATGAAGTATTTCAGGAAGGTTCAGAAACAGGGTTCAGTGAGGTGCTCTTGGACCTTCTCTGAGCCTTTCTTGTTACTCAGTATGCTACCTAGTTCAGTATGCTTTATACTGAAAGGGCAGTCCACAGTATTTGAGAACACCTGTTTTCCACAAACATAATACTTGTCTTCAGCATTGCTCAGATTGTTTTTTCCTTCCATTCTACTTGTAAAGTTGGTATTTTTTGGGGGGGGGAGCAGGAGTAGAGAGCTTCTCAAATCTTTGTCCTAGTGAGAAAGCATGGCATAACAGACCTGTAACTGAAAGATCACAAAATTCCAAATAACTGTTCTGCCATAATGGAGCAAATCTTATCACATATTAATCTCCAGGGTAACTCAGAGTAGAGGAAACTTCTGATGTGTACTGGAAACGAATGAGAGATGTCTCTGTTGAGCACCAATAAGGTCTTTGGGCTGAGCTGCAAGAAATTAAGTGCAGCAGAGAGATCTTGGAAAAGGTCTCTTGAGCACAGACAGGCAATCCTGTTACTTCCCAGAGCCTCTCTTCTCTGCAGAAATAAACAGTAAAGAAGGGTAAATTTAGAAAACAGCAGTATGTTCTAGCAATAAAAAGAGATGGGGGAGGGGGAGAGCTGTATTTAAAACAGAAGGCAGCTGTCTTATGGAATGTTTCTAGGATAGTTATATTTATCCCATGCTTTTCCTTGAGGTGCTGGAACTCATTAAATACCAGAGACACATTGTCCACATTTGTTATCTAACATTTTCCTCTATGGCTCATTCAATAATGTATATGTACCAAATGCATTATTTAAGATGTTTAATGCTGGAAGAAGACCAAGGCAATACAGACTGTACATGATTAACACTCCAGAAACAAAACACAGGAAGATTGGTCAATAGTTAGGAACCCGACTGGGCTTGATAAAAGTTCCACTGGGAAAATCTGAAGTTTCCATTCACTTCTAAGGCCTTGAGACCAAGTGGGGAAGTTGCAAGGAAGAGTAGCCAGAAGATAACATCTGCTTGGAGGTAGATAAAACCAGCACTGAGGCTAGCCACAGCAAACTCTTTGACTGTAATGGTTCATTTAGGAAGCTGTGTGAAGAGGCTTCTTTAGAACTTAGGAAGAAATTTTCATCCCTTGGGGCTACTTTGTAATTTTTAAATAAATATCCAAAATGTACATTTCTTGGATGCATTTGAGAATGAATTTTTCTTTGTCTTTTCCCTTGCAATGATATTTCATAAAAGCATATAAGCAATTAGGACTGGAAATCCACTGCACTGGTTGTAAATAAGGATAGTGATTTCAAAACTGCAAAGCATTTGCCCTGCACTGGTCCCACTGGGGTCAATTTGAAAACAAGCTGCTGTTGGTGGAAGTGGAATCATGCCAGTCATGGAAACTTTAAAAAAAGCTTGCCTTGAAAAAACACTGGGATGCTGACAGAGGTCTTTCAGATATATGAAATAGTGGTGTGCTTATTGTTGCAATCTCTAATGTATCTGGAAAGCCATGACAAATGTTAAGTTTTTCTTACAGCTTAATGGGTAGTTTCTTTAAGAGAACCAGAGGAGAAATGTCTATCATGTTTTGCTTAAAAGGATACAGACTGAAAATCCATAAGAAGTTTTCAGCAAAAGAATTTTTCAGCAAAAGACCAGTTAATGAATTCCCAGAACTGCCACCTGTGTGTTGCATGTGAAGCTTTTTGTACTGCTGTTCATCCCTTCCTTTGTATTTAGATTTTGAGTGAGCTGATGCTGATAGATTTCATTCTGGTATAATATTTTGGCGTGAAGGTTTGGCATGTGGTCTCCTGAGGACCTTTGTGGGACTGCTTTTCTAGGATTTCTTCAACTTCCATAACTGCTTTTACTCTCCCATAGGTGGGACCTCAAAGACGTGCTGGTTATCTGATCAGCCCAAAGAAAATTAGAAACATGACACTTGTTTAGGATGTACTTCTCCAGGAAACTTCTCCATCACTTGTATTTTGCACATTTGGACGGCTTCCTGCAACAAAGAAAGGTTAACACTACTTCTCTCAGTTTAAGCTATAAGTTATTTTCCTATTTTCCCCTCATATAATGAAATAAAATTGCAACCTTTATAATATAGCATATTATCTCAGCAAAATAATGGACATAAATGACAGCCTTAACTTCAGACAATGATGGGACTGTACAAGAGCAAGAATCTGTGCTTTGGTTCCCAAGGAAATCAGCAGAACTCCTATCAGACAGAAATGTTTGCTTATCCACAGCAAGACTGAGAACTGGAACTGCAACTCATTTATTAGTTCAGAAGAACTGGTTAATAATGATACTGATTACTACAATATGTACTGCTTTTTTAATGTACTTTATATACAGCTGATCATCATGAGCTTATAGATCAACAATATTTTTTAATTTCAGTTCTGTCATAAAATCAAGGGAAGTTTCATAACAGCAGCTTCAAAATTTCTGACAAAAATATCTTTGGATCAGAAATTAAATTGTTTCATTTCAATGTTACTTTCTTAAAGGCATTTTTCTTAAATCCAATGTTCTATTTTTAAATAAAAAATAATTACCTATGCGTCAAAAAAAAATCCTGTTTTGATTGCAGTGCAAAATCTTAAGCTGAAAAATGTGGATTTGAAAATCCTGACTTTTAATAGTTGTTGCTTGAATGTTTTATGTCTCTGTTCTACTTGTGGGCTGAGCTTGGCAGTGAAGTGGCATGGGTCATAGCAAATGGTGACTGCTGGTATTCACACTGGACCATATTGTTTCATCAGGGGCAGAGCTGACAATGACCATGGGAAATGTACTTTAGCTAAGCAACCTTCTCAGGAGAGCAGATCTGGCACATGGACCCTGTATGTTCCTCCCCAGTCTAAAAACGTTTTGTGTGAAATTTTGTATTTCATCATAAAAAAGTTCAAGCTTATGGGTTTTTTACAAAAAGGCAAACTTCTTCCAGAAAAACAAGCTCTTTTCAGTGTGCTCAGCTTTCTTCCCACTCAAAGCATTCTGAATTATTCAGTGTTCTGCATGTTAATCTTTTGTATGAACCAGTGCAGGTGCTCTTTGAGTGCTGGAAGAAGCCAGTACATAGAATTACTTTCAGTGATAATCTGTGTAGGAAAAGGAAAAAACTGAAACCTAATCTCAGGAAGAAGAGGTTGTTTTGCATGTTTAGCATTTGGCATCTCATTAAATTTTGGCAGATTTTGCACTGCTAGTTGCGTTTTCAGTCAGTCTGTCAGAGCAAGTGCTGAGACACATTCACAGTTTCCTATTTGCAATTGTATACAAAGCTGTTGCAGATTCTGACCATCTACACTCTTCTGTCTTGTTTGGTTAAGGAGGAGCTTTGAAATGCATTCCTATTGAATGCCATCATACCACCAGCACTATATATAAGTAGCTATATGTTACACAGAGAAAATATAAGCAATTTACATTGTGGATTATCTGTGGGTTTTCCTTGAAATAACCATGCATTCAGAGAAATATCTACCTTATTCTGATAGAAGTATTGCTATTGCTGTTATCTCCTAGTTACTACTGTAGCTTAATGAAGCCCTAACACAAACAAAAATCCACTTTATTAGAGGAATGTCCATTGCATGAGAGAGATAGGTCCAGGGTAACACCAGGCAGTGACTAGCATAAAAACCATGGACCTTTGGCTTTCTGTGCAGGAGCATAGTGAGAAAGCCTGTTGGTTGTCAGAAAATAACCCTGCAAAAATAAGGAGTGCATGGAGGCAGTAGCTCCCCAGCAGAAAATACTGGTTCAGTAGAATGTATTTTGGAAAGGAATTGAACTACATGTGCTGTTCTGTTGATCTCAAAACCCTTGATTTCAAGCTTAACTTTGATATTATTTGGTATCATTAAAGCAGCCAACCTAGAACTAAATAAAACATTTTCTGCAACGAATCTATATCCTTCCACATCAATCAAAAACATTATTGTGCTGAGGCCATGTGCAAGAGGACACATGCTCTGAGCTAAGAGGCAGGCTCTTGTGTCAGCAATATGGTACTTTCCATGCTGGGGTGTCCCCACTGAGACTTCCACGCTGTGCTACCTAGTGCATGAGGCTCCTCAGAGAACACTGGCAGTGCTTCCCAAATCACTTTTCAGGCTGTGGCTGGGCAAAAGCACCTCTTGGTGCTGCTGGTGAATGAATGAGCTGATGTGAGGCCCCCCACTCTGGTAACTGTGTGGGAGCCTCTTCCCTGCTAACAGCTCCAAGCTGTCAGTTGGATATCAGGATCACCCTCCAGTATGCATCTCACCTGTGAGCTGGAAAGTGGTCCAGCTTGCCATGCTTAGACAGGAACTGCTTGCCAGCAGATGGTTGCCAGGGGGCAACACACGGCAGCAATAGCAATGTGCGCTGATGGCACATCCTACTGACTCGAACAAAGGCTTTTTCAACAGAGAGGTACCAGAACCATGGAGATGCGCACACTTACCAGAAACTGGAGCTATTTTTCTTCCTGCCAGCTACAAGAAAGCATCCCACACAGCTATGGTATACTCTTAACAGCATTAGCATGAGGTTAAAATTCTTATGGTGTCCTTGAAATTTATACTTGTGGGCATTTGTATGCTTCTTGATTTGTTTTCTTCAGGCATGTTATATAGCCTGCATATCATCTCCAGTACTAGCTGTTACTTATGTTTGCAAATAGCGTTTCACAAATAACAGTACATAAAATACAGAGACAACTTTTAGCACATGGGGAATATAAAATATGCAGGCACTTTCAGAAGGCACAGTAGACTAAGAATATTGAATTTCAGGCACTTTATGGAGACACCAATCTTTTGCACACATGCATATTGATTTATAATTATGACTTGAGAGACATTTTAATAATCTAGAAGTATCTAGTTTTTTACTGCTCACAGACTGTGCACAGTTAGATGGTACAAAACTCTTCCACACTTCCTTACAAAGTGTTCTGGTTTGGATTCCATACATGCATATGTGGAAATAAATGCATTGGATATAAGCAGTATTTCATTCTACAGTAAGGTTTCCTAAAGTTGTCTCACCAGTTTAATATTTCGTAGAAAATTCAGGCTACCTTTAGTACAAAGCCACTTAAAAATAACACTGTCTTCATGTGAAGGTTTCTTTTTTACAATAAAAAAGCACCTCAGGTTTGTGTGGGCTGAGCAGTATCAACAGATGAACTCTCACCAAAGGGAGCTCACAATATTGACTAAACATTTGGTTTCTCACTGTTCTGATTGAGCAGAGCTTCTGTTTTCAATTCTTAATTGGTAGAATATATAATACGTGGTGCTGCTAATCTACAATACACCATTCTTGAGTATTTGGGCCTCCCAGCGACAGATGGGAACTGTTTGATTACTAGCCTCACTATTTCTTTCCTCAAAAGGATCCTGCATGGGGCAGGAAGGACACAGCTTCCTACGAGCTTCCCCTCCAGAAGCTCTCAGAAAACCAGAGGATGGACCCCTCAAAATGTTGCAGATAACTCATTTCCCTTTCCTCTCCACCCAAATATATGTTACCCATATAAGTTGGGGCCTACCCCCAACTCTCCCTGAATTTCTCAAAATTCCACACCCACATTCCCAGAAGTACAATAAAATTAATCTGGTGGCCTCATGATAACTGGGTAAGTAAAATTAAGCAATCAATCAGTATAGACAGGAATGGTCCCAAGTGGCCAAGCTATAATAAAAAAACCACCCCTAGCTACCAGTAGAACACTGCTCCAAACCTCCTTCTAAAGATGAGATTGAGAATTGAAATTCATAAAGCCACTTGATATGGAGGAGCACGCTCTCGGTAAATGTGACTTTTATGATTAGACTCTCCTCCTACTCACCATGATCGACTCTTGTTCTCCAAGCTATAAACTACCTGTCTCTTCCTCCCTCTGGGTGACAAGCAGCTTCATTTAACTTTAACTTTCAAGTCTCTCACTTTCCTCCCTCTTTACCATCTTTTTTTCTTCACATCTACCAAATATCTTTTCTTTAAACAAAGGCCTAATTGATACATACATAATTAAGATCTGAGCATTTGTTCTCAGCTTGTATTTAGCTCTGAAAATTGCTGCTTCTATTTCAGACCTGAATAAGGGCTTGCATACCTGAGGGTTTACGTAATTTCCAGCAATATCAGCTGATCCAATAAAACACACTGCCTCTACCTGCAAACTTTCTCTGGCCTTGTATACCCACTGATGGCTGTGTATTTCCATCCTCCCATCCATTGGGACTTCAGGAGCGCACTAGGCAAACCTCAACTGACCTTCCTGAACTGTTATTGGGAGAAAATGGAGAAAGAAAGAGAAACCAAGTCAGATCCATACTAATGTGTCTGCACCAAACCTCCTCAGCCAGTGGAAAAGTTAGCCATGCTGTTGTGAAGGTGGCATTTGAGAGGAGCACTCTGTGCTGAAGGAGGTTACTGCCCTTTTGCTCTGGGGAGTTCAGTTTTCTCTTACCCATTCGTCACCCCGCTCTCTGTTCTTTGGGAGATGCAACTTGGTAAGAAAGCCTTTACATTATCCTAGAAATCATGGATCATTTATGCTAGATAAGCACAGATAATTATTTAAATGAATATGGATATTTGCTGGCACAGAGGAATGTTGCAATAGTTTATTCCTTTTCAGCTTAGAGAATTAGTGTCTTGGATCTTCAAGTGTCATTCAGATTAGCTCTCATAGCAGAACTCACGTCACACAGATGTTATTTATATTGTTTCTACTGTGGTATGATCGCTCCCTCAAATGAAGCTTATACTAAGTGCTTTTTTTTTAAAAAAAATCGTGTTCCAGTAAAACATTCTGTTTGTTTTTGTTATGTAGAAAGAATGCCAAAATCCAGGGAAAACAATACTGAGATATTTGTATTAGAGAAGCCAACCAGATCCATCTCAGCTCTGCCTCCACCTCATTAGCTTCCCATCACAAAAAGCCCAGGGGCTGCTCTGACCTTGGATCAGCTCATCTGTACTATTGATCCCCTTAGTCCAAATGACTTTTCAGTCTGTGGTCTTAGCTCCGCTTGCTTGACCATGTGTTCGTGCACCCCAGGTCACCCTCTTTCAGCATTGCTGTCATCCCTTTTAGACATACTGTGAAAGAACAAAGGGAGACTAAAGGTTAAGATCTCCTGCCCCACAGTCTTTTGGCAAACTGTATTTTTCTTCCCCAGCACAAGGTGCTATGAGCTGCCAGATGCTGGGACTGTTCCATACCACCCTTCTGAGACAGTTTCATTTAGAGGTTACCCTACTATCCTTCCAAAGGACAGGCAACAAATCCCCCTTGAAGAGGTGAGACATTTATTTGGTTTTACTACAGAGCCATAAAATTTGTTAAAATTGACACTATGCTCTTTAGGTCTGTCTCAGTACTTCTCTTGCATGTTGCAGCACTTCTGCATAAACCAATAATCTTCATGATGATTGCTGGTCCAGATCAAAAGAGTGGTAAGGCAGCAATTTGTGCTTGCATATTAGCCTCATGTACTCTGGATTGCATTATTTTTTGTTATAGGGCAGTCAGGTACACTTGAATCATGCAAAATAGACACTGTTCTTTTAAAATACAAGCAAATTTAGCAGCCATTTTTGTGGAGATATATGCCTTGGAAATTTGCAAGGCTGCTGCCTGACCTCTGAAGACATCCTCATTAACATCTACATTTTCAGCCAAGCCCTTTGATGCTGCCTATGAGGAGGTGATACCTCAGCCTGAACTCAGAAAAGGCTTCAAATTTTATCACTGCTTCTCAAGTCTCCATTTGTGAAATGAACAACTTGAAGAGGACAAAGTGACGCAGTGCCTATGCTGAGCTGTCAAAATTCTCTGGGGAGGCATCTGAGCCAGCAGAGGAAGAGTTACTTTCCCCTAATCCTTTCATCCATTGCCAGAGCAGGGAACAAACACAGAGGAGTGACAAGGATGGGACTGCTGATCACCAGGAGTTCACACAGCCATGGTGGGGCAGTGTGATGGTCCCTAAGTGGAATAGAACAATATGCTTTGAAGAATAGCTGTAACTGCAACACAGGTTAAAATAAAATTAACCCTTTTGACCTTAAAATTATATATGACGGTTAACATCATGGAGTCTGTCATAATGGGCTATAGCTGAATTTTGCGATGCTTTAAATCATGAGACAAGGTTTTACTATGGCTTCGTGCTCCTGCAGCAGGGTGTCAAAGTGTTTGGATGAAGAAACATCACCTGGGCATAGCGTACTGAAATATCAGCAGTATGAACATAAGACCGAATTACTGATTACCTTTCATCTTAAGTTTCTGAAAAGAATCTTGACATTCTATATTGTATTGTGCAACCAAATTTGAGAAGATTTTGTAGCTTCGTATTAAATCACAAGTCAAGACTCTGTTCCTTTTGTTCATGACAAGTCTTTGCTGATTTCAGTGGGGTAAGTCTATTTTAAAACTAAAAGACCTTTCTTACTCAGTAGGACTGTCTAGAGTTACAAATAAGCATACTCCTTCCAAGGCTTCCATATTTTACATCTTTTTTTCAACATGTAAAGATTAGCTGTGTGTATTAGATGTGTTTCCAAGATGCATGTACTAAAGTGGATGGACTGTTGGGAGGTACAAGGCCTAGAAAGTTCAACGTTAAGGAGAAGGAGGCTGTAGCACACATATATCTCCACTGCTCTGAGCTGAAACTTAATAGCTGAGGTCTTGGGAGACCTGATGAAATGACTTAGCTTTCATATGCAGTTTTGATAGCTTTCATAAGAAACTTGTCAGGCCCCTAAGGATGCCAACAGCCTCCAAAGCCATCTTTCTCTATAATCCTCCTCTGCAGCCTCTTTCACCTCACACATCTAAGGGTTTAGCTGCCTGTGTTTGAGATCTGCACTAATAACTTGTGTCTGCTCAAGCTTCAGTTACACTTGTGTGAAAACAGCTAAGCTGTAAGAAAGAGCAGTGCGAAGCCTCATCCACAGCCTCTGCGCTTGCACCCTGTGTTCCTGGCCTGGGAGCTCAGTCACCCACCCTGCTAATCCCTTTTGATAGGGCAGAGGTAGATAAAAGCAATATCAGATGATTATGTAGTCATCAATGGTGCTCTGAAATGGAAACTGTAGGAAGAGCCGTGAGCTGTGGTTACCAGTGTTACTGAAGTCACTCATTTAATTGTATTTGTTAAATTTGCTGCTGTGTAAGATTTGTCTAGCAGACACCTGTGCCCTTTCTGACCTTTGTCACTGCTTAGTGGTGAAAGTTCACAGTGGGCAAGTGAATGCCAATGCACACCATCTCTCATTTTCTGTGTCTATCCTCCAGGGAAACACTGCCTTCAGGCACATTCTTGGGTCATTAGCCAAGTTAATTCAAAACATCAACTAAATAGCCTGTAATTGCAATGATTTACATGTAAGTGCTATGCTGAAACTATACTGTTATTCCTACCGAAGGTGCATGGTGCAGAGGATTCACCTCAGGCTGCTTGAGTTGATGTTATGCTGGAGATCTCACAGGTAAGAGTTCACTGAACTCAGTTTGCTCCGTTTTCTCTGGTTTTGCTTTGCAGACATAGTTGTCAAATGAATATAATTGCTAGCACAGGGTTGGTGGTTTTTTCCTGTCAAGGAGCAAGAGGTCTTTATGAAGGCTTAAAGATCTAACTCAAAGGTCAATTGGCATAATCAAAAATTTAAGTAATAAATCTATTATCACACTTTCAATTTCATTGCCCAATTAATTCCTTCCTCTGAGTTAGAATTGGCATTTCAGTGTGCAAAGCATGGCAATTCTCAATAGCCAGGTGCATTTTATAATGTACTTTGTGGCCAAGATAATTTATGACACAAAAACTCCGAAGGGCATAATGGTTACTTTGTTCTCTAGGCATTAGTCATATACCCCTTTAATTTAGAAATGTGTATAATGGAACAAGGGAATAAACATCTAATACAGAAATGGACTTGAATTGTGATGCTTATGTGCTTGTACAACTCTTTGCATGATGTGAATTGAAACTAGCAAGAAACATTTTGGCAATGTTTCATTCAGATACTCTGGTCTCAGTCAAAAATAGTTCCCCCTCTTTTGCAGCAGGGAGGGAGAAACGAGAAGAGGGACAGGGAGGAAAAGGCACATTTCAGCAGTAGAAAGCAGAAAGAAGCTATCATGTCTTCTCTGCTGCTGTAAACCAAACATCATTCATTTGAAATGATTTTGTTTAAAGACACTGCATTGAAGATCCTTTGAAGTGACAGAGAAAAAATACTGGCCTATTCTGCTAACAGCTCTCCCAAGAGTCAAATCATGCATTATACCAGTTTTATACTGGTCATAATTACCTTTTCCCACCTAACCCATGTACTTCTGATAAATGCATAGGTTAGTGATAGTATTTTGTCACTACTTTTTGATACTGAGTTTAAATCTGGTCTAAGCAGATAAATAGCAATCTATTTACAGATGCAGTACTGAGAAGGTAGTTAACCATCCTACTTAATGAAGTATCATTGAGTATCACCAAAGAGCTTAAGGATATGTACAAAATATGGTATACAATATGGTTTTACCTACTTCTCGGTCCTTGCCCTTTTCAGTGCCTCGTCAGAGTGACCTCTCAAGAGCAAACAACAGGAAATCTCATCAGGAAGTAAAGCTTCAGAATACATTGAAGATCCTGAGTCATTCAAATAGGCTAGTGCAGGACTGGCAGGGTTTTCCTTTACTACCCCACCAGGGTAAGAGATGCCCAACATTAGGCAGCCCTTGCCCTTAGGCCCTGGATTGAAAGGTTTTCTGCCTCCCAGAAAATTTGGGCATTCTTCAGATCCCAGTAAATGTTGTGCCCTCCAGAGATACACCACTAAGAGGCGTGTGCAGGGGGAGATTGACACAGCTCTGTTCTGATGTAACTTCACAACCAAGTAAGTACATAGACTGGTTCTGTGCTCAAGAAACAACTTGAGACCAGATGGCAGCAGGAAACCTGGTAGTGTGTATTAGGACTGCTGAGATATTCCTGCAAATACAGAAAATGTGCTAGAGATAGGAACTGCAGTGAATTTATTGTACACACAGAAGCTCTCTTTACTCATGTGAAATTTGCATGAAAACATTTTCACACATCTAATTCCATGCCACCAGGCAATACCACAGTGCATTACTGGAGCAACTATATGCATGCAAACAAGCAAAAACTTTCCACACTCTAGATCAGAATCCCTTGCATGTGGGGTCCAGAAATTTATATCACATGGTTGCACGGCGTTTCCTTATGTGGGCTGTATTTCATAGCTGTCCCTGGAGCAACGGAAGGATCTCACTGATGCTGGCTTTGCACTGAGCTGGGGAATCTGCTGACCTCCAGAGATCCCCTTTCACCTAAGCCATTCCTGAATTCTGTGAATCTGTTTGAAACATGAAACAAGGTAAATAAGTGCTCAACAAAATGTCAACATCCTCTGTAAAAGAAGCCCTAGCAAGTTTTTGGCCTTTCCTGGATAAGAGGGATGTTATTTAATGCTTTTCTTCAATATCAGGTGAGCACATCTGTTCACAGTTGTGTAACATCATTAGAGTTTCAGCTTTTGAAACTTCGAGTAATTTATATAAATGGACCTACTTATTATTCATAAACCCCAAATGTCTGAAAAATATATCAATCCAGGGCTACTACTAAATTTTGCAGCTGAGATCAGAGCTAGTTGGGTCCATTAGGGCCATAGCCAGTGCTCCATCGCAGTGCCATATCCACAGTAGTGCCTGAACTGCTTCTAATTGACTGATGATTTCCTTTCTGATCATTTAAGGGAGTAAATACTGGACTTTTGTTTTGGTCAAACCAGAGGGTACCAGGGTAAATGCTAGACCTGCCTATGCTTCGTTGCACTAGAGCTGCACAGGGAGAAACTAACTACACAAGAATGCATTAAATCGAATTGAACATTGTTTTTTTTTTTTTTTTTTCTAGTCCTAAGTGGCACGATGCAGCTATTTTTAATTTCTCTGCAGCATGAGGTGTTAGACAAGCTACATGTGACCTAGCTTGCATTTTGAAGAGGGAAGATAAGAAGAAAAAAGTGCAGAAGCTGCACAGTGCCAGACATACAGCTTGTGAGTTTGGAACTGGGGGATCCTGAGGCTCGTCCTTGTTCTCAGCCTCTTCCCGTGCCAGCTACATAAGATTTTAATCACTTAGGGGAAGGATTTCTCTGCCAGACCATAGAGGTAGATACACAATGACTGAAAAATAGCTTCAGGTACTTCCCTTTCCCTCATCTAACTAGAAAGTTAAAGGAGAGAGAGGGGGAGGGAAATGCTCTGCCAGGACACAAATCAGGGTGGGCAGATATGTCATGAAATTCTCACAGGGGGAGCTTGTCCTTCCATGAACCGCAGAGAGATCCCTGAGAGTCCAACTCTTCCGAGCTTGCCTTCTGATCGTGCTTTGATAATACCACCAAGGAAAACTCTGTGCTGAATAAAATGGCACTGCAGTGAGTCAGGACAGAGAACCATGTCTCTTTTATGTTCATGAATCTATTTTAGAGTTATATTGACCTTTGCAAGAACCTTTCCTTAATAACACCTCAATTAAAGATACTGGGTCAGAGAGAGAGCACTTTCTAGCAAGGATAGAAGATAGACAAGGCCCTCAGAAAGCTCATCAGCCATTAAGCTGAAATGTCACTGTTAGCCCATAGGAAACAGCTAAACAAGGTATTATTATTGGGAACACAAACATTGAGGAAGAAAGATGAAGGAAACAGAAGAAGCTCTTCTCTATGTTAAAAGTGAGGTGATTTTAGTGATCTATTCCCATCAGTCAGCAGGGAGTTGCTTTTATTTCTGACTCCATTTTATCACTTCTTAAGATAAAAAATGCAAATAGTTTCATTAAAAAAAGATTCAGCCAATTAGCTATACCTATTCATCACTCTAGATCTTTAGATGCTGAACATGATTAACTGGGTTTTTTACTCGCATACTTTATGTCTCTCTTCCGTGTCTCATATTCCCTTTGGCAAACTAACCGTTGCTAAAAGAAGAGATTTAACTCAGTGGTGCAGAACAGGCTATGTTAAGGTGCCTGATTTTGAGTCTGGGCATACCCATTACTAAATGGATATTTCAAGAAGCAGCACAATCTGTCTCAGTCTGTTGCTGTGCTTTACGTCTCAGAAATTAAGAAGTGCTGATCTTACATTTTCCTTGACCAGCTCGATTTCTGAATGTTAAGTAAATATCTTTACGTTGATAAGTGGAAGATATCCCATTTTATGTATAAAACAAATGTAGAAATAGGCCTAGAAGAGATCTCTTGGTTTATCAAGTCCATGTTGTGCTTCCTACTTCCAGCAAACATTATATGTAATGTTAATTCTAACCAGATCCACCTAGAAAAGAAAGGTATGTAAGGATCAAAAGGCCCCAGAAGCTGGGGGTGAGAACTCCAAAGCCTCACATATTAACCCGTATATACAATTTCAAGAAGATATTTAGAGATAGAGACAAATACTCATTTTTATCGACTTTCCTACATGTGCGTCTAATATTGATAATGCTGCGACTCTCCAGCTAATTGCTTGGTCTTGATCCATACCCTAACCTGGTCCACCCTGCACAGCAGAGGAAGGCTCCTGCCCTCTGAGAAAGTGAAGAACCCCAACATGTATTTGCATGAGGGACGAGCAGAGATGAAGCATGTTTGCATTTGTATCCTCTTTTAGACAGCCATTAATTGTGGATCACTTGACCTTATAACTTTAACTTTCTTTTACTGGAATACGTTATCTGTAATTGCTATTAATACAGCGCTAAAAAGGTTTCTGGGGTAAGTGGAACGAAACAATTTGAATGTCTTGACTGTTTATTTTTTCCTGTAAAATGTCTGGCAAAATTTGGGAATGGTATGACACAAGATCAGAGGTTCTTTTGAAGCCTTTGCTATATCTAAAGATGAAAAGCAAATGGGACAGAAACTGTTCTCAGTTTCAGCTTTATGCTGACATAGAGACCAAGAAAAAAATAATCCAGCAGTTCCAGCAGTCACAGCAGCACTGCTGAGTGGTGCACAGTGGAAGGGGTTTTCTAGCACTACCTGCCATTTTTGGTCAAACCAGCTTTCTATGGCTGGAATAGGGGAGAAGACTCTGATCTGTGAGTTTCATATGGGTTAACACTGGCTGTGATGTTCACTTTGGGCTACATTTCAGATCTTTTGAAGCTGGGAGCCTCCTAGATCCGTTCTCAGAGCTGAAAAAGAATTTAGGGAGCCCACAAAGGGGAAAAAGCTTCCTGAACACCTGACACTCTCCTAGAAGTCTTATTTCACCCTGGCATATGCAGCATACATACATACACACACACATACATACTTCTGCATTTCTTAATGCTCTCAGCTTGTCCAGGAAAAAAATCTTTATTTCTGTGAGATGACACTAGGAATTTTAGGGGAGAAAGTTTGATTTTACCTTTGTTTGTGTAATCCAAAGAGTTGCTGAGCACAGAGGATTTGCCCTTAACCTGAATTTCACCAAAGTCGCTGAAGTAAAGTAAGGGAAGAAGTACTCCCTTATCTTTCCATACTGCAAGTTATAATTGTTGTGGATCTTTTTAATTACATTAATTCCTTTGTCTGCACAGAGATTGAAAATTGTTAACTGATAATTATTATGTCTTTTTACATTTTAATTAAAAAGTTAACTGCCATGGGTAAGTGCCAAGTACCATCTGAATGCTGTGCATTTTCACAAAGCCAGTCAAAGAGTCAAAACTCACAACACTCTCCAGGCTTTGAAAGGCTTAGGGAAGTTGTTTTAATCTCAGAATGTTGTTCTTTTTTTTTGCACCAGAGTAAAGGACACATCTTTCAAACTTCTTCAGCCAGACCGAAGAATCAGCACTTATATTTGGGTGGGTTGTTTTGTTTTGTAGGATAGATGACTCACACTGTACAATAAGTCATGTCATGTAACTCTCATGAGAAAAAAACCCGTTTTTCCAAATTATATTGGTTATTTTTGTGACACTGGCAGCTATAGGATTTTGTTGGAAGCATTGACTCATTCCTCTTGCATGGGAACAAAGGTTAGATTGTAACAAAGGCCCTAAGGCCAAGATCTTCAAAGGTATTTTGTCCCTTAACTACCAAAAGCTATTAGCTTCTTCATTAGAGAGTAGAAAGACATACTAATGGGAGTTTAGCCTGTGGAAACTGTCTTTTTCTGCATTTTACATTTTTTACTTGGGCAAATTGGACAGTATGCATGGTATGACTACTGATACATCATACAGTGTCTAGGGCTATGCTTGTTAAATCTATTACTATCAAAGAGCAAACCAAAGGCTATAATTACAGTGTATTTTCTGTAATTTAGGTCATATTCCACATCCCCTTCTATTTTCCAGTATTCAAAGGCACATGTCCTTCTGAAATGAAAGCTTTCTGTTTGAAATCCACTTTGTTTATTTCAGCTGCAATGCAGGCTTCTCCCCCAACCCCCTTCTTTTTTTCCCCAGAAAGCTTATGTGAAATTGTTCCTTCTCGTTAAAAATTCATAGAGTGCAAAGCCAGCAAGAGGCATAAGTTTCATTTCACTTCAGTGAACCAATCTCAAGTGCTGGGAAACTTCAGTTTTTGCAGTGACAGTCAAAATGAAAATCTATTCTACGGAAGGGGGTGGCTGTGCTCTGATGGAATATGGAGCACCTTTCAAGACACAACCATATTTTCATTTTGTTCTTTTTGATTTTGATTTGATTAGAGCCAAATTTTGGCTGAAAAATACAGCTGCCTAAGCAGTCATCTTCCTTTGCATTCTGCATTACTGTGTCTTCTGGAGTGCTACTGCGGCTAACTGTACCTTTAACAAAGCCGCTTCACTTCATGGACACCTGCAATAGCCAGATCTGAAGTAAAGCAAGACCATGCACTTGCGTGCCATTGCCGGTTGCAAAGACTGAGCATACAAATAACTCTTCCATTACATATATGCAACACACAGTTTTTCAATTAATGAACTGCTTAGTCTTGCAGAGCAGAGTTGGTTTCAGTCCCTTTACGTGAACGAAACTCTTTGGAAGCCTGTGAACCTTTCTGTTTCAGTATCCAACTCAGATGCTTTCTCCTCTCTGTTAAGTCTTTCAGTTAAGTGGGAGTAAAAGGCAGTAAAATTGCAGTCATATGCCAGCAGACAAGATTGAACACATACTGAGTGCAGACATGATGAATAAGGAGGTGGTATTTTAATAGTCAATTTTCAGGGTATAACAGCTCTTGAAAATAGATTAGCTTAGAACATTTTCTCTATTTAGAAGTGTCACTACTTATCTGTGCACTTAAGTAAAACTGAGTGTTGGGGCACCTTTAAGGTAAAGGATAGGTCAGAAAGGCTGCCAGTGGTGAAGGGATACCTCAAAACTAAAACCTGGTGCCATCAGACAGTGTAAATGGTACACTGTAAATGCAATAAATATCAATAAGATCTGTGTGTATATACATTCAAGAGCTAGTAAGTTCAGTAGGTCCACTCTGAGAAATGGGAGAGGCATATAGCATTTCATCCCACAGCTGATATCTAGATTCCCACAGCTGATATCTAGATTGCTTTGGTTGCCTATGGAAGCTTTCTCCAGTGTATGTTATGCAAACCTGGGAGTGTTTGTTCTGACAAAAAGGGAGAAAGAACAGATGCATCTCTGCAGGTCAAGAGCTTTCACTGCGGGGAGAGGAGTCTGTGCTCACTCAGGAACCTGTCTGAGGGCAGCTTATGTGGTTTATACTGCTACTGCATGCTACAATACATGCAAGTTGTCCTCAGATTAGAGAGTCATTGCATGAAGTGCACTGCCATCACCGTGAACGCTATTGGTCTGAAAGAAGAGATCATGCCTGGTGCTGTATTTGGAAAGGGTGGCAATGTGGCTATCAACTCAAATTTAACTCAGGACCTGGAAAAGGGAGGGATTTCCACCCTCCTCTTTTCCCACTAGGTAATCTGGCCGGCTCATTTCTCAAAAATGCCAGCTCACATAAATCCTACCTACAGGTACTGAACTGGGACAGCAGGGTTGTCATGCAGTGAGTGATACTGAGGACATGGGTCTAAACGTCAGTGGACTCTGGACTTCCCCAGACACAGCTCAATCTCCTTTCTAGTGTGCCTGTCTTGGAGACTAAGAACTCCTCAAAACAGGTCAGAAAAGAAAAACACTGTATGTTCCCCTGCTGAATCTAGTGCAAAGAGCCTTATCTGCCAACATGCTTCTCTGTGAACAGTGGCATGCACAGCCTGAATTATGACTACATAAGTTTCTTCTTGAATTTGGCACATTTATTTTGATGAAGAAGAGCAAGACCAATATGACTCCTATCAGTGTCAGTGGGAACTGAAAAGATTTTCTAAGCTGTCTGTATTGCTTATCATGTGATTATAGGGCCTTTGATCAGAAATACCCCTTTAATGATTTGTGCTAGCATTGTGCTTTGTATCCATAAGCTGACACACCATGGCACTCCTGTCAGAATAAAAGTCTTAATGCATTGTACCCACAATTGCTTTTCACTGAAAAATGTTGTCACGTAATACATAGCTTCTTCAGGGGCTAAACTCCATCACAGTTACTTTGCCTCCTTACACTGTATTGACACTCCTGAAGCTACTCACGCAGTGAACTCTTACCATGCTTATTGTCCATTTAGTTCACTCACAAAAGAGCTGGGATAATTAGTATCTGTTTTCAAAATGCCAGATGCTGGTGGAGGCCCTGGGAATAATAGTGTGATGAAAGAGAACCAAAGATGGTATTTTAAATGAGGTCTTCCCCCTCTTTTGTTATCACTAGCAACCTGTAGAAGACTCAGAAAAACACCAGAGTGGGGTGTGGGGATAACCTTGTTCAGACTTCAAACATTCATAACAACTAGAGTCCCTGCAGTGCTGAGATCCCCATTTGTGAATGGCAGGACTCATACTTAACCTATACCTATTAATTACACAACCAGGCAATCCATGCATTTAGTGGGATGATTCTTCTTTAACCACCTCATGCTGTGAACTCATTTTTTAAGAAACTATTCATATCTGCAAATGTGGCACTAGCTCAGGTTAAAGAAGATAAAATACTAGTCACATAATGTCACAAACTGCAAATATGACATTGTATTTAATAGGGCAAAAAAAAAGTCCTCTGTCTGCTGCTGGATCAATGCTGCATGGGTTCACACAATGCAGCCACACCTCTGCTTCCTTGCAAGACTGGGATCCCAGATATCCTTACTCAAAATCAAGATCATGAAAGTTACAGTGGCTAACTTAGACTAGTAATCACATCAGTGTCTGAGAAGAACTGCTGCACTGGCTCTTACCTTGTGAAGAACCAGCAAATTTCTCCAGAACAAGGATAAATCATGATTTAGCATTTTATTCTTGCCCAGAAGCCAGGGCAGCAAATTTCTGAGCTGATACAATAACATGTTTATCAGTTCAAGAAAATGGGTATGAATGGATTTACAGAGGTAGGCAGGTCAGGTCTTGCCAACCAGAAGCCCAGGAGACATAAAAAGCAGGGCTCTTCCTTCTTCCTCAGAGAAGCAGTGAATCAACTACGCCACTCAGCTTAGTGTCACCTGCAAACTTCCTGAAGGTGCCCTCAATCCCCCTGTCTATATTGGTAATGAAGATATTAAATAGTATTGGTCCCAGTACAGACCCCCGAGGGATTCCACTCATTACTGGCTTCCATCTGGACATCAGGACTTTGTTACTCTTCCAGTGTGGCTGTCCAGCCAATTTCTTATCCAACAGTCCATCTGTCAAACCTATATTTCTCCGATTTATCTGCAGTAATATTATGGCGGTCCATATAAAAGGCCTTTCATAAATCCAGGTAGATGACATGTGTAGCTCTTCCCTTGTCCACTGATGAAGCCACCCCATTGTAGAGGGCCACTAGATTAGTCAGGCATGATTTGCCCTGGTGAAGCCATGTTGGCTGCCTCTAATCACCTTCCCTGTGTTTTGACATATCTTCCAGAGGGATCTGTTTCATGATCTTAGTGGACACAGAAGTCTTTTTTACCCTGTTGAAAAATGGGTGTGATGTTTCTTATTCTCCAGTCACCGGGGACTTTGCCTGACTGCCAGTTCGCTCAGTACCCTGGGATGCATCTTGTCAGGCCCCATGAACTTATCTGTTCAGGTTCTTCAGGTGATCTCTCACCTAAACTTTGATTTCAATAGGAGAGACTTCATTCCCCCAGTCTCTGCTTTGAGGTTCAGGGGTTTGACAGATGTGGGAAAAAAGGTGAAAACTTAGGCAAGAAAACCATTGAAAACTGATGCAAAAACCATATTGAGTAGCTCAGCCTTCTCCATGTTGGTTGCCACCAGCTTTCCTGTTTTATTCACCAGGAGCATAAATTTTCTTGTATCTTAATTTTATGGCCAATGTACCTGTGCCCTTCTTATTATTCTTCACATCCCTTACCAAATTCAGCTCCAGCTGTGTCTGAGGTTCTCCAGCCCCAACTCTACATATCTGGGCAGATCCCTATATTCTTCCCAGGACACATACCCCTGGTTCCACTGCCTGTGGAGCCTCCTCATCCTCACGTGGAGGAGCTCAGCCCAGGCCTGCTGGGGATGAGTGCTGGGAGGAGCATGGCCCAGGCGTTCCGGAAGGAGCAGGCTGAAAGCTGCAGCAGTGGTGACTGCACTCGGAGAGCTCCATGTGCTCCTCTGTTACTGCATCTGCAGGCCCTATCCCTGGCAGTGTTCAAGGCCAGGTTTGGATGGGGCTTTGAGCAACCTGGTGTAGTGGAAGGTGTTCCTGCCCATGGCAGGGGATTGGAACTGGATGATCTTTAAGGTCCCTTCGTCCCTTCCAATCCTAACCGTGCTGGTAGGTTCCCCAGTGGTGGTAGGTGGTAGAGGAAGGTGAAGCTGCAGCGCCTGTGCCTCTGTAACTCAGAGGGGAAAGGCAGTCTCCAGAGAAGCCTCACAAAATTTATTTCACTGTCTTTGCTAAGATTGGCCCTGAATATAGATTTTGATGAAGAGGAGAGGCTGCTGCAAGGTAGTCTCTGGAAGCAGAAGGGTTTGGCAGGCTTCTTGGGCTCTCCAAAATAATGCGTTAACTTTTTTATTGATTCGAGAAAAAATTGAGGGAGTTAAATGCATTCCCAGACCAAATTGAATCTATATTTCTTCACAGATAACATGAGTCAGAGCATCTGAATTTGTATTGCCCAATATAGTAACCATGCTCCATCAAAAGATGGATGCTGGAGTAGAGCAGTGCACTTTCCAAAGTTCTGTTTTAATTACTCTCTCAGAAAAATGATCAAAAAGAAAGACTCTTTCCCACATATCTGTGAAAGCAGACGGATGAAGAACAGAAGAGGCAGTGAGACTTGTGTGACTACCTGCTGAGCCCCTCAGCAGCATGGAACAGCCCCCGGTGGGGCTGGGACTTTGACAATTTAACCTAACGCACTGGAGGGAAGGGATGCCACCCACAGGGACCTGGACAGGCTTCAGAGGCGGGCCAGTGACCACATGAAGTTCAACAAGGAGCTTTGAGCAACCGAGTCTAGTGGGAGGTGTCCCTGCCTATGGTAAGGGGGTTGGAACCAGATGATGTTTAAGGTCCCTTCCAAACCAAACCAGTCTATGATCCTGTGATTCTACGATTCTATCATCCGCACGCATTAATCCTCGCTTTCAAGCCCGCTCCAGCACGCACCGTTTGAAGGGTGCCTAAGCGTGCAGCCGAGCCCCGCGCCGCGCTCCTGGGCTGTCTGTCCCAGCGACGGCCGCTCTCCCCGCCACCCCCGAGGGGAGCACTGTTTGTGTCGGCCGCCTGGGGAAAGCGCCAGTCCCGCTCCTTGCAACCGCTGCGCTCTGAGGACGGGAGGGATGAAGCTGTGGCGGGGTCCGGGCTGCGCGGGGCAGCGAGCGCCGGGGCCCGGGTACCCGCTGCCGCCAGGGGGCGCCGCGCTCTCTCGGATGGGGGAGCCGGGGCGGAAGGGT
>JAOEHY010020359.1:0-11999 GCA_025447955.1 Psilopsiagon aurifrons
AATGGATACAATAAAAAGTCAGAAACAAGTCTTGGGAGTAGAGATGTGATTTGGGAATTCACTTAAACGGAACAAGTTGATTATCTTCAGCTTTGCCTGTATTCACCCACATGTGCATCAAAAGTAACTTGACTAACACCAGGAAGAGTTTCTCCACCCTAAAGGCAAAACAGCCAGACAGAACAAGGCTCACTCTTCCCTCAGCATCTATGACTGATGGGGAGATGTCATGCTTAACAATTACAACACATGGCTTTTGATCAGCATGCAACCAAAATCCCTTTCAAAATGTGAAGAACGCTGAGATGTCAAACAGCTATTCCTCTATGACAAGCATTACAGACTTCACTGCTGTGTGACAGATAAATGTGTTTTGCATATTTCAAAGTATTTAGAAAACCAAGAATCTGAGTCTTTACTGCCATGTCTACAAGTTTCCCCAAAAAGATTAAAGTACATGATCTTTTCACATAACCCTGAACGTATTCTCTGTGTGCACTAAGCAGATGTGCTCTGCCCTTCCTTTAAGCTGACCAGAAACAGGCTTGTACCAGGACTCTCAAACTCAGTTAAAGTGTCCTGCTTCCCACTGAGCTTATTAGCTTATGCTGAGTGCCTCATTAGCCATGACAGTATGGCTTCTAGTTGGTTCAGAGGTGACCGAGCATCCTAAGAGGGGCCTGCAAAAGACCGGTGAAACTGCACTACATTGTATTTAGAATCAAACCAGCAGAGTTTTTAATATTATTTTAGGCACTGGATGTATTTAGGACTTCACACCTTAAAATTGCTTCAGTACAGCCAGATTCTACATTTTAAAAGGTGTTGAATGACCCTATAGTGATGCTTAAACACAAGTCTTTTGAAATGCTTCAGCTAATACATTTTTAAATACCAACTGTTTGGAAAGTCCACTCATGTCCTAACTAAAAGGCTTTTGGGGTTTGCATTCTGCTCAGGAAATTGTTTCCCATTTCTCCCAATTCCTTCCTTTTTTATACCTCTAGCATTTCTTTCTCAGCCGACAGGTTTAATCAATTAAAATACATATATTATTATAGTTCTATCAAGTTCATGGCACTTTAAAGATACATCAACAAGCAGTGTCCATGATGTTTTCTTTCATAGGCCAAAATCTTAACTGGCTACTAATAAAAAATAGACATGTCTGATTCTAAAACTCGGAATCCTACAGGAGTCCTGGAAGCAAGATGATATGGAGAAAAGTCCAAACTTTCTCTATTTATTAGTGTCTGCTATTAATGGAGGGAACAATTCTTTCAGAAGGGCACAATGAGAAACTATTAGGCTTCAAAAAGGAGCAGCAAGTTTTGCAAATCCAGTATGGTTTGAGGTCTCAGGAAAATTTTTGTGATTTGGAGACTCATCAAACACTCTGCATTCATTTCTCCAAAAGCCAGAATCATTTGTTTGCAGGTTCTCTACTACAGCTGAGTTACTTGACACAGTTAATAACCATGGTGGGTATTGAAAACCACCACTCCCTAATAACTTCCAGTATTAAATAGAAGCAGGGTGGTCTTTCTCTTCTCTTCAACACAGGGAAAATGGCCATTTTTCCACTGCAGGAATTAACTGTAACTAGCATGATCATTCATTGACGTATCATATGGGACATGTTCTGATAGAGCCGTATACACTCAGTGACAATTTACACATGCAAAAGCAGTGAAGTTTCTCAATATACATAAATATCTAGCCTCTGAAAAATGTTATTTTGTTACTAAATGTCTTCCATCCAACACAAAATTCCAGCCTCTTTCCCTTTTGCATGTTAAAAATCAAGAACTTAACTCTGTAAACAAGACTGTTCAAGAAAATGAAACACATAATTAGAACTTAATTTTAGAGGAAGGAACTGATAATTGTGTGATTGCCCTTCAGCTGTGGGAACATCTTGCCCCAGTAAAGGTCCTGTTGAATTATGTAAGGCCATTTGTGGAGATAATATTCAATACAAATATTAGTTTAGACTCTTAGATAATAAATTATTCCATCAGCAGTCCTACAGAACACATGCTTGATCTGAAGGGTCAAGGCCACCATATTTTTCTGTTAAATGTTCTCTACTCAGTGCTAGGAATACTGCCAAATTAAAACTGTTACACACATAAAAAGCAAATTCTTATATGCATGGTTATTTTATATAGTAAAATTTGAAATTTCTGCATTTCAGAAATTCGATTCTACTCTCATTTTCTGTTTTCTAGATATTTCCTCATTTAGGTTATTTTTGTCCTCCACTTCTCATTTGACAGTGGAAAGGAAAAACCTCAGTTGCTTTTATCATACACAGAAATTCAAATACATAAGTGGTTACATGCATCAGTCACCTTGAAATGTTGCAATGTCCAGGTTGCAAAGAACAATATAGCATGTTAATATCTAAAGTATCAATTCCTTCCTTCAGAGTTGTAGAAAGTCACAAGAACAGCTGACTTGATGGTTCATTAAAATATTATTTTTACAAAATCTGTGTCTACAGACTAAACCAAAATTATTTCTTCCATGAAAATATTTCTAGGTTCATTTGAGCAGATTTTAAAGTAACAAATTTGAAAGGGCAATACATTATAAGAAAGAAAGAAACAAACAAAAAACCCCACAACCCACACAACACAAAACCAAAAAGAGAACCCAACAGCAACAACAAAAATATCCCTGGCTGAATTTAACTGTTTCACCTCATTGAATTGTCTATTGAATAATTCAAAGATTGAAATATTATAGTCAAAGTGATTATGAAATTATTATCTACATGTATAAGAACATGGAATTTAAAAACGCAGAGCTATGAAAGTACACTAAAATATTACAGCTGTGCTGATTTATGTTATTTGAGGCATGGCCTTAATATCCACTGTACAATAATTGGATGTATGCAACAGTTCAAGTATTTATTTCTGCTCTATTTTTCTTCCCTTTGAGGAAAAATTCAACAGTTAGAACTCCTATTGGAAGGCAGTTTCAAGAGACAGATTATAATCTTGCTATCTCTAGCTTAAAAAATGCAAACCTTCCCCCACCTGCCTGCAAAAAAGCATCCCTCTATCCACACTCTTGCACTGCCTGAATCACCTGAAACAGCCTGCTGATAGGATTAGACACAGGTTAATTTCTAACTAAATCCCCTCATGACATATCGCAAGGCATCACACATCTCACAGAGCAGTGCCTCCATTATGTGCAATGACATTACTAGGAGATGTGCCATGTTCAGAAAGTGTCATCTTTTTAGTTGCTTGTCACTACTAAACACTCCTGTTCTAGGTAACAACAAACCCCAACTTTATTTTCACGAGTGAGTTTATACAGCTGTTCAATGTTGTTTATATGTGTTGAATCTTAGAAATAAAGAAGGAATACTTCCAAACAGCTATGCCAAGCAGAACAGAAATGGTCACACTTTCCATAATCAGCCTGCCTCCAGCAATGTTATCATCATTGGAAGTCCCTCCAGAAGGACAGTTAACAAATCTGGGTGTTCAGTAAATCAGGTAGTAATAAAGATTTGCTTATGAAGGACCTTGGTGCTCTTCTGCACAAGATTATGTGCGTCTCTGAGATGACTGCATTTCTGCAGCTCTCAGTGAGAATGAGATGACCCAGGCAGAGCAATGGTCTTTCAAGTTAAATTGCAGAGAATTTTGGAGCAGGGTTAAACCCAGGTGGTATTGTAACCTCTGGGATTCCTCAAGCAGTGCCTAGAGGAAGGGATTATTGCTGATGTTATGCCTGATTCCTAGCTGTTCGAATGAAGTCAGTGCATCTCTCGCCAGTTTCTGCGCTACTGAGTATATGCATTGCCCCTTCCTTATAGCTGTGGACTGTCAATCGCATTCCAGGGAAAAATTGAGCACAGCTGGGTCTGTCTTACACACATGGGTGTTTGGGCATGGTTTGCCATGTTTTCATTTGTACAAACAGAGAAGTAGTTGCCTGACACATAATTAGGTTAACTGTAAAATGGAGGGTAAAATTAAACTAAAGATACAAATTTGGTTCAGAGTATTTTTTTTTTTTTTTTTTTTTTTTTTTGGTAAAGTCTGTTAATACATAACCACAACCCATAATTAAAGACTAATGTGATTAAAGATATTTTCATGGACTGCCACGGCCCCCAGGCTACCTGCTATATTGTGTCGCAGCCTCATCTTTAATTTCATTTTGTATGTACATCATGAAATACATGACTTTCTCCCCTTTCTCAAACCTCAAAACTCCATCTTGTCCAAATGTCCCCCATGGAGCAGAGGAGGTGAACACAGCTATTTGGGCAGAGATCAAAAAGCAGAGAAACCCTGGTGCTCCTTCATACAGAGCTACTTATATAGTGCCAACAGAATTAAAAACAGAGGGTGATGGGGGAGGACACTAGTGCTACAATATATTTGCATTAGACAACTTTTGCTCTCATTACCAAATTTACAAATGGCAGTAAAAATAATTTCCCATCTACAAGAAAAACAACCTAGCATTTATATACTGCTACAACTGCATAGTCCTCATACAGCAGAGTCCTTATTTCAGCTTTTTAGACTATAGTTAGAATTTGGCTCAAGATACCATCTAAAAGAATCTGATACCATCAACCTTATTCCTAGGCCTGTTTATTTCACATGTTGAAAGTATCAAACAGCTTGCTGAAATTGGCAAATGTAGTTAAAAGAGGACAAAGCACTACATTATAGTAGCATAAAAAACATCCAAGTACAAAATCTTCTATGAAAGGGGCTGGCAGGGGAAGTGCAGGGGGTGGGCTGCTTGAAAAAACAACAGCTGTACAGCCAATATGTCTACATCATGTCCGTAGCCTCTCCAAGCGTAAATCAAAATGTGTTCAAATGATGCAAATGCTTTCCCCTTTTCTTGTCATTTAACATTTTTGGCCTAATTCTATTTTTTTCTAGCGTTTTTGAGCCCTCTTAGTTCATTACTAGCACAACTCCTAGGAGCATTTTGAGAACTGGATTTTTAAATTTATTTAAAACTACAAGTGGGCATACCAAAACCAAAGGAACTGAACCACTTCTAGAAATTCTTACTAGGAATTATAGGATCTTACCTCGGACACATGCTCCACAGAACTCGTAAGAAAAAAGCAATATCTCTTCCTTACTCTAAAGAATGGGATGGATTTTTCTAAGAGATTCAGCCTCGCTCAGTTTACTACTCCAGTTAGTTTTGTTGACCTCGATGGTCTAAAGTTAAGTTAAAATAAGGATGCTAGAAAATCCCAGCTCATTTAAATAATTACTTAAACAGAAAGAATTACTTGCCCATATACATATAAGCTGAGGTCTGTGCTGAAAACTAAACAAGCCTTATTTGTTGTTTTGTTACTATTTTACAAGAGTTATGTGTTTTGGATGGCCATTTAGCTAGTAGCGATATCTGTCACAGACAGACTCATTGGGGTTTTAACATAAGCCAAGTTCATTTTATACAAACACTCAGCTTTGGTACTTCTGATAAGCTTCCATGACAATGGAACAATTACAAGACCTGAAAATAAATAATGCTTGAGTCAATTTAACCTTATTTTAAAAAGGATTCCTGGTAATTCATTGACTGAAAGTAATTTGGCTTTTTATATCCTTTGGTAATTATTCTGACATATTCCTTGTAATTTAGCCTAAACATTTCATAGGTCAAGGAGAATAGATGAGATCTCTTGGGCCATCAGATCCAGCTCGTCTTTTTTGGGAGTTAACCATTTAACAAAGCCCTGCTTACAGGGCAGTCATATGTGGAAAAGATATCAGGATATCTGATTTCACAGTAGGTGAAGGGGAAGGTTGGAAAGAAACATCCAGTAATCAGGAAGAATCAGGGGAGGATTTATAACATTTTATATCATTGAACACATAAATAACAGCTAAAGGCAGGCTGTAATTAGATTAGGGTATTTTTAGATGTTTCAGGCTTTGCATGAAATGCTGTATGGTGGCATGTTTTTACTGCCAACATAACTTGACACTTTGCCTTAGCAGCTGAGGATTTATACATCTTTTTCATGATTGTGTGCTTTTTTCAGCAGATGAAGACATGAATTTTTAACTCTGAGAGCCTGTTATTTTATTACCTGGAAAACAGTTATATACTGATAAGATATTAAGATCTACCAAGATGAAATACTACACTGTATTCAAAAGAAAAAGAAGACTAAACTCAGTACTTTTTCAACATCTAAGGAAGCCTGATCAGTTCCTATGTTTGCTATTTTCTGCTCAAACAAATTAGATCACGAAAGATGTTCCAGGCAGTACAGGGCTACTATCTCTTACCAAAAACTATGTTACACTTTCAAAAGGTACAAAGGACTACAAAGGGAAAAGGTAAATCAACATAGGAAAAACATTTGCATACTGCTGCTTTTTGAAAACTCTCTTTAAAATTATATTTCTGTACTAAACCAACTATGATATCATGACAATCTTGCAATACCTTCTGCTTAAAGTTCCCATAAATTTAATAACACTTTTTTTTTTTTTTTTTTTTTTTTTTTTTTTTTTACAGATTATAGTATAAATACCAAAATCTTCTACTTAGATCTGGAAAGCCAGACTCAAACATCTCAGATTCTGTTTCTAACCATGATTTTTTAAGATAGACAGATCACTTCAATTTGCAGATCTGCCTGAAAATACACAGACATATAAATTAATTTGAGGAAGTCTGGGAGCACAAATCTCAGCTCTTACCAAAGAGGTATCCGTGCTTGGGGAAGAAGGAAACAAGCACTTTGCAGGCTGATGGAAATGTGTTCTCATCCTCTGCCATGGAGAAGTCCAAACACCAAATTTATACTTTTGAGAGAAGTATGGAGGAGTCTGCAATCAAATTGCCTGCTAATACTGCCCACAAAGGTGGAGGGACGGGGAACACGAAGACACAACCACTTTCTCACTTTGGTGTGTTTTTTATATAACTTAAGGGGTAACAAGAGTTTCGGTTACCTCCGGTCAGGCTGCTTTAAAGCAGCGGGTCTTGTGCAAGGGCCGACCAGAGCCGGGAAACGTTCCTATCCCTCCCCCTTCCGGCCAGGTGAGGCAGCGTTAAGGGCCATTCGGCCCCTGCCTTATCGCTTAATCAACCCATCAGCAGCCTATTAGGGTGTTGCAACTGCTGCATCTCGTTAATCCTTTCACCACAATTTACGGCCCTACACCTCAGTCCTATAGTCTTGCTTCACATTAATCTCAAACCACTGTACTAGGGAACTGATTGTATTTGGGCGGGCTGGGTTTGATGATGGCTCAGTAACGGAACTTAACTCTTTTTATTTGTGAAACACTGGCAAGCAGAGATTTCTGATATATTCAGTGATAAAGGCAAAGTTTTGCTGAACATGTTTCAGCCCTCCTCAAGAGTTCCGGACTGCTCCCTTTGGCTGTCTGCTAGCTGTTATTTATTGCATGTGATTTGTGATCTAAGCCAAATGACTTTTTTTCTGCTGTCCAAACAGATGTTTGAAGCATCCTTTGGGAGAAGAGGGAACAGTAAATAAAAAACAGTAAACAGCAGATCTGAGTATTAGAGCATGGCTACCTTTGTTCAAATTCAAGTATTCATATGGCACTCATATATTCTCCAAAAATAACAGTGTATCATGTGAGCATTCATGCTTGGCAAGCAAGGTATATCATGAGTGTTGAATGAAAAAGATTTCAGGGGTTTTACACCTACTAGTTAACATTGTTATTAGTATCTATCTGTCTTCATCTGTCCAGGTGTTCAGTCTAGTATGAGAAGGTGTAACTAAACATGAAGTGCAACATTTTTTTTCCTGGATATCTTAAATCTTTTCTTCAGATAAAAAAAGGCAATCACATATTTACAAAACACTCAGGGAGGTGCTTTCTGGGGATTTGGGATTCTTTCCTAATTTATATCTGTCACAAAATACACGTGCTCCTTGCATGATCTGTAAAATGGTGAATTACAGTAACTTCCCAACTTTAGGGCAAGGAAGTAGATAGAAGCATGCACTAATAATAAGCATACACTGTAAAACCCATTCCCAGAATACAGATTCAGGAGCATGTGCTTCTGTATTCATTTTCTTCAGTTTTAACTTAACTTGAACCAGTAAACGAGATCTTACATATACAGTGCTAGAGCTCCAAACTGAAGTCAGGAAACTTTGCCAGAAAAAATTTCCAGCTTCTGATTTTCTGCTCCTTTTCCCCTGTTGTTCTAATGACTATTTCATGCATTTATTTTGGTAATGGGTGGGGGGAAGTTACTAATCCACTGATATTCTCAGAATTACTACATCAAAGTTAGGCGCATCAAGATGATAGAACACCATGCAGACAGCCAAGCTAGTACTAATCAGAACTTGAAACTGGTTTTTTTTTTCACAACCCACCTAATGTGGCAGTATCATTTCTGGTCTCAGACAGAGCTCATTCTAAGTCTGCTTGAGCACCTTTTCTCCTGTAACATACAAATCTAAGTACGAACAATGCAGCTAAGCATTTATTGGGATTTACAAACCTGCCCCCTCTTCAGACATCCACTTTCCATGACTCAGCTCCTCCTATAACTGCAAATCCAGCTATACATTACCAACAAATGTGTATCTCAATTACTTGTGATCCTAAGTCAATCAGATAGAAAATATTTTGACAGAGCAGTTTGTTATCCACATCCTCTAACCTGCCAGAAAGAGTCAATTTCTGTCACAACAGAACAGTAAAGTCAGAATGCACCATTCATGTGCTATTTTAGCTTGCTGTAATACAGATTAAAATACTCAGTTTATAACTTGTTAAGAACAAAATATTTTTTTTAAATTTCTTTTTGCCATTTACTTACATATTTTATGCAGCTTCTACTATTCCATTTTAAGAGGAATATATAATATGTTAGCCAAGATTAGAAGAAAGCCAATTCTTCTCTGGCAGGGACCACAAAACACAGCAAAAGAGCAAGGAACCTTTCTCTGGGACATCCCTTCTAACTCCTGCAACTGGTAGTTGTACATTTCCAGACTTCTGGGCTGTGAGCTGGAGAACCAGCACTTTATACACTTTAGTCATTTACTGCTTAATCATTTTTGGAAATCTCACCTCTTATGACTGAAGTTTTAAAAATATTTCAAGAATAAAACTAAAATGACCTCAGAGCCTTCAATCAATCCCCAAATAATTTATAAATTTATAATTTCCCATTGAAATTTATATACTTTCTTGGACTGACACTATTATGTAGAACTGGGGAGGGTGGCTAGTAATACTAATGTTTATTAAAAGATACTAATGTTTCTTAGCAGTCCTAAAAAGCAGTTTACATAGTTACACTGTAGATAATTACACATAGATAATTCAACAGCACTGAAGCCAGGCAAATAAAGTAATCTATTTTGTTGTTATAAATTGATCATGCAGTAGATTTTGATAAATCATCCCTTTTATTATAACATGGAATTAATGAACTCTAAAAATGTTCAGTTACTAAATAACATACTCAAATGTATCTTCTGTGTTAACACCGATATGAATTTTATACTGACTTTGACTCTAGAATATTTCTCTTTTTCATCTTCCTACAAGCTGTCTACGCAGAACGGTTTATTCTTAAAGCAAACTATTTGAATGTGAGTTTATAACTGTGCATGATTACTTTTCTGTGAATGACCAAAAATATCATAAGAATTTAAGATAAAAGTTTAACTTAGTTCACAATTCACAGCTAATGAAATGCAAATTAAAAAATTAGGTGCCATTTTAGAAATAGAAAAATTATTGCTGAATATTCATGTTTTCTATACTAGTGATAACTAAGAAACTCATTTTAGTTTAAGATGCTACAATGGGATTCCTGCTATAATGAGCTTGCATTCATGAATGCCATTATTTCCATTGGTAAATTACGTTTACAAAGAGCTCAATTAACTCAAGGTAAAATTGTTACAGCAGAAGAAACCTGGGGAAGGCAGGGAAATCCCTAACACTGCAGGGTGGCTGATCAATATTGCTCTAAAAACAACCATGAATGTAAGACATGTCTTTTAAAAGCAATTAGGAAGGAAAAAAAAAATTAATGGTAGCTGAAAGTCATTTCACTGCTGCTGAAAATCTTTTCCATATTCTTCTGAGGGCATTACAAAGGCAAATGACATAAGAGAAGGATTTTCAAGGGCACAGAAGGGCAAATAAGTACCCAAGTCCTATTAAAAGTTTTTGACTGTTTCAAATAAATCCTCTAGAAACAAACACAGAGCATTAATTTGTGGTAAAATGGGAAACAAATTGTTTTCCTCATAGCATTATGAATTGAGTTCTAAAACAAGGAGGAGAACAATTTAGAAAACCCTATCACTCAGACAGCAGAAAAAGAAATCAGGGGGTTTTGCATTGAACGAGTGATTGATGGTAATGAGAAAGGTATCAAAATAACAGTAGAGACATTCATTGAGATAAACCTACCCATAAGGAAGGCACCCACAACATGATGATTTTTCAGTTCATAACATACAACTATTTGACATAGTTCATGAAGAAATTCCCCTGAGCAGCACTGAGCGCTTAGCAGCACTGAGTACTTTGTCTCAATCCAACAGAACACAGAAAATACATGGAACAATGATTTTGAGCACATTCTTAAAGATGAAAAGGTACTGTTTGATTTGTTAGACAATGGACAATTGTGCCTATGCAGATTCAACTAAAGATGAACAGTAAATAGTAATATCATTTCTATCTAACTTTTCCATTTGACAGCAGAGTGCTTAGAATATATAAGGGATAACCAAAGTACCACAGGCTTGTCAAAGAACTTTTCATTCAAGCCTAAAATACTGGTTTGCTCGAGTTTATCTTAATGGCAACAACAGGATTAAAAATAAGTGCCCTTAATCCCTTTCCCCTCTCACCACAAATCTTGGGAAAGGCTGCATTTCTGGAAGTGCAAAGAATTGAATACATGCATAATAAACATGAAATCCTTTCGAGTTCTCTGGAATACAGAAAAGGAATTATGCTGTAGTTTCATGCAAATGTCTTATTCACAGGAACATGCTCTTATTATAAGTAAAAAGACATAGGCCAATGTGGCCTACTTGGCAATTTTATTGCAAAGCTGCAGACTACCTGTTGCATGGGAGGGTAGACACAATCCTCGCTTGAAGTGCTCCCCTATGCCCATGATGATCAGATTACCTATTGCTCTAGAATGCAAAGTCTGGGAGAGTTTGTTGAGCTATGCAAATCCAATGGGAAAAAACAAGCAACCAAAAAACCAACCCTCTCAACAAACAAAAAAACCCAATTCCCAGCCCATGCCCCTGCCCCAAAAGGCAACAAAACATGGATAAAAATTTGAAATGCCTTCTTATTTCACTACTTTTTAACTTCAGAGATGCAGTAAAACCCGCTCTCAGCTAACTGATAGTTCTAAAGTGATTTAATATCCTCAGATGAAAGTAGCCATATAAAAAGTAAGTGACAATAGATTGGTATTTGTTATTTCCTGCAATACACACAACATGTTCTCATTTATGTGGCAACAAAGCAAAGAAATCTCAGCATAGTTTATAGGTGGGGAAGAAAGAAATCATTTCCTAAGTGTCATGTATAGAGGGAAGGATGTGTTAAACTAAAAATTTTGCAGCAGTTAAGATAAGGAGAGAAGAAGTGTTTGAAGATCAGTGAGTAACTTTTCGTAGGAAAATACTGCATTGCATTTTCTCCTTGCACCAGACTTGGCCCAGATCTCTTAAAACAGACAAACGCAAGTTAAATGCTCCAAGTGTGAAAGGACAGTCATTGAATCCATGGGACAGGAATGGAAAGGAAAAAAGATGGAGAAGTGCAGTAGCTGGAGCTTGGTCTAAGAACTCTAGCTTGCTGTCACTGTTCTCTTGCTGTGAGTGTGTGACTGCGGAAGGAGTAGCAAATAGTCAGCCATCTTTGCAGAAGTAGCCATCACACCTTACAGTCCACTGGGACCTCAGCAGCTGTACCCATGCT
>JAOEHY010020362.1:0-17114 GCA_025447955.1 Psilopsiagon aurifrons
GGCAGTGTTCAAGGCCAGGTTGGACAGAGCCTTGGGTGGCATGGTTTAGTGGGAGGTGTCCCTGCCCATGGCAGGGAAGTTGGAACTAGATGATTTTAAGGTCTTTTCCAACCCTAACTATTCTACGATTCTATGATATTTTGTGACCATGGTATTATAACAGTTACAGATATCCTGAAATACAGTTACTTTCCTTTATTGGTCTAGGCCTAGCAAATGGCAAACAGCTGAAGGAAGCCCAAACCACAACATGCCCTTGGCAGGGGTTTTTCAGTTTCTGTGTTGGTTAGGTCACTAGCTGAAAGATGCACTTGATACAGGGCTGCTTCTGTTTCTCATCCTCTCAGGTACTAGGACGAAGCAGCAGACAGCAATTTGAGATACTCCCCTATGTGACTCCTCTCTACCAGCCAGGAAATTAAAATTTTATGGCATTAAAATGTATTTATTTTAACACTATTCTAAGTAGTTAACAATACCAACAGAAAACTAATAGGGTTCCTAATGCCTATAAGACAAATTAAAGCAATTATGAAAAATGCTTCATTAAATAGAAGGTCCCATTTCAGTTTTTAAAGTATCAAGGATACATGAGAAACATATTTGAGATGAGGAAAAAAATGTATGTTAGACAGAAAGAGTGGACAACACTATTAATTAGAGCTATGGCCTAATGTTCCCTAAAAACATTAGGATGCTTAGCCCATGAAATATTTATACAGACAGATTAAGGAATACATCTCCAGCCACCATGGGTATTTCAGAGGGAACTAAATCTTCTCTTCTCATTAACAGTCTTGTTATTACTTACTTGTTATATACAAAATAAATATTAGAATTTTAAAAGACAAATTAATCTCCCAAAGTTGATGTTGAAGGAAGAAACCCAAAGCGAGATTATCTCCCTCTTAAAATGCTTTAAGAACATTAAACACGAGTTAAAAATTCATTCATTTCAAATTCCATTTCAAGTGCTGTTTTCCCTCCTCCGCTTGGCATGGAAGCTCTAGCCAAAAAGAAAAGCATAATTTTAACAGGGTTTTTCTTTATTTGGGGGGGCAGGGGCAGTGGTTGGTTGGTTGTTGAAAGACTATGAAGCAATTGAACCGAAGGCAGTAACAGCCAAGAACAAAGAAAAAGACAATCACTAGTCAATGTTCAATATTCTATTTACGTTCATTCCCCAAAGACCAGGGAAGCCACTGGTACACACCAACTGCAGACTACTTGCCTTCACAAAGACAACTGGCAAAAAGCCACATGGAAAACTGAGGAAACAACACGTTTAATACAGTTTAGTGAGAAGTAACCAATGCCTTGAGCCTACTCAGAGAAGCACTCTGAAATTACCAAAACAGTCTGTAACCAAGAACAGGCCAAACTGAGGAAGGCTTTCCACATAATCAATACATGTATCTTAAAAATCAGAATGTTTTCTTTCTGACTAGCAAATATTTGACAGATTAGCATAAGGGAGGCTCATATTACTAAATTTCACAGCAGTAATTCAAGGGAAAAACAAGGGAAAATTTCAATTGTCAAAATCCTTCTTTTTACTTAGTTGCTCTCTTAATTTTCTTTACAGGACCTGCTAATCAGCAGCCAAAATCAGTTTAACCTGCCAATCACTATTAACAAAACTTCGAAAAGCAAAGATATAATTATGTTAATGGAATAAGTAAGAACAAGAAGGAAGAAAAAAATGGGAAAAAAACCCCATCAAACTACACACATAACTACCACAAGTAAAATACATTCTTATAGACAGCAGGTGCTCCCACCTGTATCACACAGCATTTTTCTGGTCCAAGCACTTTCATTTTAGTATAAAATCTGCCTTTAAGTTAAATATTTTATAAAGTAAGTAGGTTAGCTGTTTCTGAAAAAAAAAAACCAAACAAAAAACCCTCATCTACCAAACATTGTTTCAAGCATCTGATTAAGTGTGAATATCTGGAATATAATGTTCAAAAAGAAGAGTCTTAATGAAAAAAGCATAGCTAACTCATATATCAAAACATTTCTTTAACAGAAGCATTTTAACACTGCAATCCAAATGCAGCCAACAAAACCCCTCCAAAACCACACGTGTTCCTAACAGAAGTGCGTTAAACAAAATTACCTGCACCAGCTCTTGAAAAGGGAAACTGAGAGCACGATTGTGAGAAAAGTAAAACATGCACTGCCTGTACTGCAAAGGCTGTCTGCTTACAAGTTTCCTGGTTTTCTTTTTAACTAAAAGGACTAATTCATCTTTTCATGGTTTCTTTGTGATATGGCACAGCTAAATCAGTTAATAAAATAGCTGTGGCTCAAATCAATCCACTCCTACTGTATTTTATAAAAGCAGTGAGAAAACATATTTGCTTTCTGCACACTGCTGCAGCAGTCTTACAGCATTACACCTCCACTACAGCCTAGATGTCAAAATTATACCACGCATGGCTAGACAAAAAACAGACACTTTGACATCTTAATCTTTGATTAAGAGAGCAGATTGAAAATTTCCTATTTATGGGCTATTACTGTATTAAGATTAAAACCTTAATATTATTTTATTAAGGACTCAATGGAGCACTATATTCCCATATTCTTAAATAGCATCACTAAGTAACAATGTCAATAGAAAGCTTTGATAATCCAATATGCAAAGAGTAACTAGTGCAAAGACCAGCACACATGATTGAGATGAGGTTAAACGAGATGAACATTACCTTTGGTTAACTGAGCACATTCATCTCTCTCCCTCTCAGTAACACAACCCAGGTCTGACCACATGCATTTTTTTTGGACAGTTAAGGGAGACAAAAAGCAGATTGTCCTGTGAATATTTCACGTACAATAACTTCAAGATTGACTTCTAAAGCATCCCCAGAAAGACAAAGTCACCTTGTCCAGTCTGTCCATAATACCAGTATCTTGGCCTCTCCAGATCTTCCAGGCCACTACTTTTAGACCTAGGAATTCCCTAAGTACTGTACTCCAAAAATGGGGTAAGAATATTAACTGATATAGATACTCAGGGAAGCAAGCATGACAACACTGGAATAGAGGGAGTTGCTCAGTATGACCCCAGAACTCCATCAAACTCTCATTTTATCTAGATACTATTACCCTATTTAATTTATAAAGAATTCTTTCTAGAATGACCAAAACCATCTTTTTTATTTCACTCTAAAAGCCTTTTCCATATTTTATTTAAAAATATGCTCAATGCATTTCTTGATGTGTGTGATGAGAGAACTCCATGTGGGAAAAAAAGAAGTAAAACCCCAGCGTTTTTAGATTTCAAGGACAAATACTTTCAGATTTCAAAATAACACTAAATAGTAGCAACCTGTTTTGTCAATATGCTCTGAAATGAATCCTGTGGAACAATCCTAAATTAGCAGGCAGAAGCTCACCCTTTCACAAGCAACAAAGTTGAAGTCTTGAAGGCTGTCTCAATGCACACTGACGAGAAGTGATGCTTGTCTGCATTGCAATCTAATCGCACTTCATCATCACAATTTTTAGAAGGAAAACATTTAAGAAAGTTCTGTTATTTCATAAGAATTGCAATGCACACACATCTATTAGGTTACCTTCCTTTCATCTATACATTTAAAAACCTCAAAAACCTACACAGAACTAAATGGCTGCATTGCACTGAATGTCTCACTACAGGTATACATTGGATATCAGTTGGTTTCATCTCCTTTAAGTTTCTTCTGACTCTAGTCATGCAGACTCCACATGCAATAGGATAAATAGTGTTAATAACACCGAACATAAGCCTACCTGGTTTAGAAAAATAAAAACATCTTACTTTTGCAGTTTAATAATATTGCTTTTCCAGTCTGTTTAAAATAGCCACACACTCCTACACAGCAGAAGTGACTACCACGATAAAGGCCTTCATATAAGCACAGCAGTGAAACAGTACTACAAAAGTTGAATGACAGCACTGTCAAAACTATCTGTCACAGCTGACTCTTACGTACAAATACAATAAAATACACATTTGCCACTATTTTGTTACAGACCTTCATGTCTATGTCGAGAAATAATTTCAACTATTAACCACAAAAGCAGAAAGCATCTAAGGTATGTTACATGACTGTAGTTTCAAACAACACAACATAGAATTACTGTAAGGCATTTTTGGTACCCAGCAGTCACAACTTATTACAAATCTTAGGTCAATGCAAGAAGAAAAAAGGGTCAAATATTTTCCTCATGAAATTAAACATTTGTGAAATTTATTACAAAACCATCATTAAAGTGCATTCTTTATGATAGTTACTGTAACTTTATGAAGACTTCCTTATCCTCTGGATAATGCAGAGTGCTTTATCTGAAGCCAGATGTTAGTAATTTTACTAGAGATCATGCAGGATTTTTCTAAATAGAAAAATTAAAAAGCAGATGGATTTAATACTATTGTAACACATTTCACAACTATTCTGCGTGAGGGAAATTTGCTACTCTTCAAGGCAGAAAATAATTTGAATCTTTGAAGCATCTGCCTCAGAAACCTCATTTAAGTTTGAATGTTAAAAATTTCAAGTCTTGTCACTTCATATCCTAAGTAATAATTTTATCTTTTATAAGCAATGTTTGGAATTTTCCACAGAAAAGATTATAGACGTATCAGAATGTCTTTTTATTTTTTTAATACAACTATTTCAGCACGTATTTTAAATCACAAAATTCAATGTTAAACTGTAAACTCTGGATCAAAAAGGAAAATGCAGAGTCTATGCCAGGCACCTTTGAAAAATATACAGAGATTTACGAAGGCAAAAGCTAGATAATGCTGAAATTAGAAATATTTTCTAGATTCCAAGTATCATATTTTCTTTTGGTTTATTTTAGTGCTAATTTTGGTAGAACTTTTAACCCCCAAACAACAATATCATAATAGGAAACATTCCTAAATACCATTTTAATGTACTGAAGGTAACAATACTTACTGCCAGGCATTGTCAATCAGGAATCTGTCTTCAATTTTGCAAAACTATTACAAACTGTAGAGAAAACACCAAAGAAAATAAGTCAAGACAACAATTTAAGACAATTTACATCCAAATACACATAGTAACTTATGCAGAATGAGCCACAGTCACATTCTTCAGCTCCAGCATGAGACTGTTACCACAGAAACCCAAATATCACTTTATTCGACCAGACTAAATGTAGGCTTTGCCAGTGCAAGAAATTTAGTCTTTCTCATCTTGTAGTTGATGCCTGAGTAAACATTTTTCTCTGTATTTATTGGGATGATCTTTCAAACTGCCACTGTTTAGGATGCTAAATGCTATACAGCTTTTCAGGATACTTCCCCTTCAAATGTAAATCACGGCACTTCTCCAGAAAAACACCTTCAAAAGGATTCTGTGCAAAAGCTGTGGGGCACTTTCTAGGATGTTTTGCTCACAGTCTTAAAAAAAAGGCATATTTTAAATCAGAGACCAAATTACCATAAACAATAGTTGCTCAAAGGATTTTTGATGCAATTGGATATCTTCATACAAGGAACTCAACTGAAGTAAGGACAATCTATTTTGGGGATAAAAATAGCCTAATCTAATATTTAATTCTTGAGCATTAAAATGAAACTTGTGAAGACTCTTCTATATTAAAGCAGTGCATCTGAGTTTCATTAACTGCCAAATGCAACCTCCCTGCAAATGTACCTTTTGATATACAATAAAAGAAATCTCAGTTAAAGAGAATGAGTTACTGTTCCCAAAGCTAAAAAAAAAAATTACAAATTGAAGATATTCAGATAATAGTTGTTTTTATATGCACAACAAAATACCTATAATTCCAGGCAATGATAAAGTGAGAATAAACATTTATTCAGTCACAAGACACACTAAAGCAGTGTTCATAGCTGTTAAAAATAAACCTTAATCTTACTGTATATTTATTTCAATCAGGGGTTCTAATTTGCTGATAGCAACTGCAATTAAAAATAGTGCTTCAAAGCAATTTATTTAACATGTTCTACTCTATTAGAAGGCTGCATGTCCCTCTCCAAGGACAGAGTTAGTAGCAGCATAATTTTCTACAAGGAAATGTGCTGTGGATTGTAGATTGTCGGTCAACAGACACATGGAAAAGTGAAATCTCTAATATGGAGTGTATTTAAGAACTGGGCTGAGAGATTACAGAAGACATTTACTGATATATTAGGACATAAAAATGCAAACGGCTTGATGAGAGGCTCAACGGAGTCAAGTGGCAGACTGTTTTACTGACCCATTACAAGCAGTCAGGAGCTCAATACATTTTGCTACATTATCACTGCTGTTACCAGCAAAATCAACAACCTTTAGAAGATACTCATGCAGAAATTATTAGAAAAGCTGCATAAGCAACTAAGACAAGCATCCAGTTCAAAGACTTTTGGTTCCTTTTTTGAATAATTCACTGGATTTTTAATCATTTATGATCTGTAACAGGACAAAAAAATCAATATGGAGGTGGCCTGGCTTCTACACGCAGAACAGACTACACAATTTCCTCTCCATAAAGTGGTCAATCACTGGCTCGTTAGGCCTAGGGCAAAGCTTAGTCCAAATGCTGGTATCTGCTACAGTAGAACAGAACTAAAAATAAGAAGCTTCCCATCATGAGCTTGTTCTGCGGTTTGATGCTGAATTAGATTTTACATATCAAGAGAGGGAAAAGAACAAACAAACAAAACACAGAATTTTATGAAGTAGAACTTGGCTACAATTAAACCAGAAAGATAGTAAATCATGAGATATAATTTAGTTTCCCAAACAGTCTAACACTTACTAACATGTTCCATGTAATTCTGTGGTATTTGACAGATGACCAGAAGCAGCTTAAGGATGCTATGTGCCTATGCAATGTCTCCTGTAGCAAAGCAGTTCAAACTGGACACTATAGAGGTAAATAAGAGTCATGTCTACTTTCTACAGAGGACTAAAGTTATTCTGTTTTCCTAAAGATGCAATAATAATTATAAACACAATTATAATCAAAGTGTAATGCTAATGAATGTACCTTAAAAGGCAGATAAACACCTGTATGACACACAAGTCATTTTTCTTAACAAAAAAAAATTCAGTTTAGTTTTAATGAGATTTTAAACGATTTGCCTGAGAGAAGGAAATCCAAAGCCAATTCATTGTCCTAGAGGGTTCAAGTGGCACTAACAGGAATAAAACTACTCTTGGTTTGACTTATTGGTTCCAATCATTATCTTCCTCCATTACATGCTTACATGTGATTTTTTTTCTTCATTACTTTAACTAAATTGGGATCTAAAATTAAAGACAGTTTACAAGCAGAAACTATTTCTTATTATCACAGGATTCCATAAATGTCAGTGAAAACCAAACAAAAAACCAGACACCTTTATCTTGTCTGCCCTAGAACAACAGATCGCTGTAAAAGGTCTAAAATGGAAAAACGTATATATACTTGTGCTACAGGCAAAGAAACAGGGGCCATCACAGCTGAGGTTTCGTATTTTCTATTAGTAAGCCCACGATTATGACAGTGTATTATGTAATGCTATAAATTAGTAACTTGATTTTGAGTATTCAAAACAAAATTGCCAGCTGGGCACCTATCCACTCCTACAAATTAAGCCAAAGAAAAGGAGAGGTTTAAGCACCTGTCAGAAAGCCAACATAAGATAGGCAGGCATGAACTGAAAAACATAAAAATACACTACACATTAAGTTTTTATATTGCTTGGTTCACCACCCATATTTCCTACTTGAAAAATTAATCAAGGCCTTTAGTTTTCAAGGCAGGCAAATGGCCAGTGCAATGCAAGATTCATGTCACATGCTCATTCTTAAATATACATAGATAGGCTCCAACGGTAATTCCCAGAATCAAAAAAATGCAATATAAGATGGATTCACATACCACAGTGCAGTTCTGTGGAAGTATCTGACTTTATTTCAAATTAGCTTTCTCAGGTAGCGAAGCAAACCCTGACTGCATTAATGAGGCTGTCCACCCACGAGAGTTCAGCTAAAGAGGCACATGTAAATGGACATTTGTCCTGCCTCACTTTAGAGAATTCAGTCTTGAGCAGATGGCTTTAGGTCAAGAAAAACCCTGCATATTAAATAAGTGCTCCTTAGCAACCTTTCCCACCTTTGCAAAGGCTAGCTTAACCCAACATCCATTTCGTTCAAAAGCAGCACTCCTCTGCCCAGGTACATGCTGCCAGTGGAGGGTTAAAAATCCATCAGATAAATAGGGTTTGCTCTAATCCAACTACAGAAAACATGATTTGCTTTTACCCAAAAAATATTCTTCAAAAGTTGTTTAAAAATAACACAGTACCTTTGCAATAATTACTTATTACAGAGTTAGACTGCCCAGTTAAATGTGTCTGATACTGACCAAAGCTGTTTCTAACCTGTGCATTTTCAACTTGGATTTCCTAATTAGAAGTACGAACACCTTTCATTATACTTGACATTCAACTGCCAAGTCTAATCAGCATTCTAATGCCTCCTTCCACTCGCATGTAATATAAAATTTGTTTATTCTTTTCTCCTGTACAAGTCTGGATCAGAAGTAGAGAGAAGTTACTGCTCAACGGCCGCAAACTTTTTCATAACAAGGATGTAACAAGGATGCCAAACTTAACTATTTAATTTTAAAGCAGTTATTCAATTACAAACTGTACCCTAATTCCTAATTTTGTGTAGTTTTTGTTTTTTTTTTTTTTCTTTTTCCTGAACCAGAAATAAATCCCATTCGAGCAGGGCTTTTTTAGACAAAAATTAAGTGTTACTGAAAGGCTTAAATAAAACTTATGCATACCAGAACATTACAATCAAGATTTCAACCCCAAACAACCAGTTTCTCAGGGATAGTTCACGTTTCAGAGCATCCATACACTGAGGCTTCCAGCAGGAAGCCATGAATACTAAAGTTACTCCAGAAAATATTTCCAATTATTTTAAATCCTATTATTTAAAAATAATTTTAATTATTTTAGGCTTCAGGAATTGGAGGACCTGTATTTTCCCAAAGCCTTGTCTGTTATTCAGGTTGTAGCTCATTTATTCAATTTGCACAGCAAATGTTTGATTTGGCTCTATAAAGTAAAACATCTGAGCCTGCAAACTTTATTTGGAAGTAGTAATTAAAACACTGTTTCTAGTAACAGGATTTTCCACAAGTTCTCCAACAGCACAGAGATCTCTCAGTCCACACCAGGATCTTTTCTTCCTACCATCTCAGCTATGGGATACCTTCCTAGGTGCATTCAGCATAACAAAGGAGAAGCTGTACTACAATTAGTTCTCAGTAACATGATTTGTGGACTTACACCTCAATTATCTAAAGCATGGCTCCATGCCCCACAATTAAATCAGAAGATGAAGCTGTTAAAGCTCACAGTGTAGCCCTACTGTACACTTGCATTGTGTTCGGTTAATGCTTAGCAATAACTCCCTGTGTTATAGACTATTTGACGGAAAACAGCTCCGGGAAATCCCAAAGCCACAGATCTCTACCGCTTCGCTGCTTTCAGACTGATGCTACTGGGATATCCAACTACATCAGACACGACTGGCGACTGACAACAGGGGTTTGACTTATGATCGCCTCATGGAAGGCCTCTACCTCGGCAGGAGCGTCACGCAGGGTCCACTCACGGGTGGCAGGACTTCAAGTCCTCTCCTGGGAAAGCAACTGAGGGGTCCTAGTCGCTACCACAGGCCCCCGGCGCAGGGTTTGTGGTGGGCAGCCCCCTCCGTGGCATGCCGAGCCGGCCGCGCTGCCCACAACTCGCGGGTCGCCGAGTTACAGGGCTGAGGCGACGTCCCGAGCCTGCTTCTCCCGCCTCCCTCCCGCCGACCGGAGGGGTCCCACTGCCCCGCTCAGCGCCTGCCTGTGTGGCGCGTCCTCCTAGCTCCCAAACGCGGAGAGCGGGGAAGTGCGCAGAAGAGTGGGAAAAGCAGACGGCTGTGAAGGTGAAAACAAGAAAGAGACCGCCTCCCGGCGGCCCCAGACTCACCTCAGCCACCTCTCCGACCCGCTCTACCAGCCGCCATCTTTCCCCCCGTAGTAGCCCGGGCGCCAAGCACGCCGGGAGTTGTAGTCCTGTGAGGAGCTGCGTCCCGTCCGGTCTCCGGCTGTCGCTCCACACACACAAGCAACAACCAGGGCTCCCGGCGGCAGAATGAGCACCCCGAAAGGGGCTCAGCGGCCCCGGGGCCAGGGGTGCTCCGAACCCTGCGAATGGCGGCCGGGGAGGGCAAAGGGAACTCGGGGGGACACAACCCCCGGCATGCTTTGCGGTGCGCACCCCCGGCGCCCGGGTGCCGGGGCTGGGCCCGGGTCCGGGGGCCGTGAGGGGTTGCTGGGGTCCGGTACCGGGTCCGGGTGAGCTGGAGCCTTGGTGGAGAGGCTTCCCGCTTGAGGGACGTGGGGCTGTGCTGCTGCTAAAACTCCTGTGCCTATGGTGGCTGCCTGGCGGTGATGTGTGTGAGGAAATGGAGTCACTTCTGTGGCGGGCGGTGGGGTGCCCGGGAGGAAAATGCAGTTCCTTTCTTCAGACAAAGCAAAGTCAAAGTTAGGCCCTAAACTGGGGTGTTTCTGAATTTATTAGTGCGAATTGGACAGGAGCTGTGCTCAGTTTCGGTTACCATGCCTGAAGGAAGGGTCCAGAACAAAGTCCATGATGTACAACTCCCAACAGAGGCTGCACAAAACAGCGACTGGTATGAGGCAGTGATCTCTTAATGCGTTCTCCTGGAAGTAATGCAAAACCTGTTGCCTTTGATGCCTGATTTTCTGTACAGCCAAGGGGAAATCTTAACCATTTATGCCTTGTTTTAGATAGCTCCTTCTGAAAGGAGACAGCCCAATCCATCTGTCAAGTTAGATGGATGAATCAAAGCTATTCACACATTTGAATCACAGAATCACAGACTGGTTTGGGTTGGAAGGGACCTTAACGCTTATTGAGTTCCAACCCTCTGCCACAGGCAGTGACACCTTCCCACTAGAGCAGGTTGCTCCGAACCCCTGCAAACCTGGCCTCGAACACTGCCAGGGATGGAGCAGCCACAGTTTCTCTGCAAAATCTGTGCCAGTGCCTCACCACCGCTCAGCTCGTGTCAGATGCAGCTTTAGTCTGAAGGTCTTTCTTCTGACCACCAGCTATAGGCAGCCTGCACTCTGTACGGAAGTGTGTCATTCAAGCTATAATTCTCTAACAGGCAAATGTCTATTAGTTGCACATAAGGACACGCAGGCTCCAACATACCTGTCATGCCATATGGTTTCAAGAAAATGCTGGATAATAGTGCAGATACTAGTTCTTACTAGCTGTCTGAATGAGACAAGCAGCAACCCAGGTTGCTGTTCACTCAGCCACTACTCACAGGTTAAAATGTAGTACTGTGAGTACCATCCTGATTCCTCTTATTTTTTCTTTTGGTTTAAGAAACACTAAAATGGCTTAAAGCCAAAGTTTCAGTTGTCTAACACTACAGCTCCTGTGTCTCTGATGAGTGCCTTTTATTCTCTGAGGGGTTTTAAAGTGTTTTCCTCCTGTTTTATTGTGTTATAAACGTGTGAGTGTGGAGTAGACTTGCAAAGCTCAAATCATAGAGTAAATATCATGTAGGAATTAAGCTTTGAGGAGATCTGCTATGTTTGGAAGCAGGCCTTTCTTTTGACATTATTATATAAACCATGTGGTATCTAATATTCAATAAAATTCATTAAAGTCCTTAGTTTAATTGTAGTGTTGTTGTTTAAAACAACTGTTTTCCTAATTCAATTTCAGTTCAGAGCAAAAAGCTGTAGTTTATGCATACGTATGCTTGATTTCTTTGAGCTTCCTTATGTGCTGTGTAACGGATAGCAAATTTACGTGTGGAATACAAGAGTTTTTCGTTCCAGTGAGGACAACAGAAGAGCATCCAGCCACCTTTCTGTCTCACACCAGTTTGTCATTAACCATCTATAAAAGATGGACCTGATCCTTTGATCACATCTAGGGTGACAATCAAACTACCAAGTAAGATTAACAGAAAGTTGAATTACATATCTATGAAATTTCTGCATGCCTAATTTGCAGCCAAACTGTCTGGTTTTGCTTCCTCTCATGCCAAGCCCATCTAAGTAGACAAGCCAGTTTTGCCTGAACATTTCCTGAATCTTCAGAACCAAAAGTTCATACATGTGTTGATCTACACATGCACACAACTCTGTCCCCCATGTGGCCTGCTTTTAAATTATTTCGATAGTAATCCCATAAGCATAGCTTTTAGAGCTTTCACTCTAGAAGTATCTAAAGGGTGAGACAGAAACTTCCTGTTCTGTGGCCAGTACTAAAATGTGAATTTCATTAGTAATTTGGCAGTAGCAGTTCTGTGCTCTCTAATTGGATAACTAAAGTCACATGAAAGTACAATCAAATGTTCAATGTCTGCAGCAAGCAGGAAGAAGTGCTTTAGTTTGGAAAGCTAGTAGAGGTTCAAAAGGGTAACAGGAATGATTAGTTACCCTTAGATGGCCTAAGAGTATGAGCTGTTTTCAAGGAGTTTTAAAGAAAAAGAAAAAGGAAAGTAAAAAATCCTACAGGAATTAATGTACCCCAACAACAGTACAGTGCAGGAATGGCAGAAAGTTAATGTTGTGCCTGTGTAGGAAAGGTGCAGTTATAAAGATGGAGAAAAATAGATAAGTAAATGTACAGTACTCATCAACAGAAATGAGCAAAGGCCGAATTGGTGATCGACTTAGAGCTGCTCACCACTGCACTTTAAAATCCATTATAGCAATTAATTTGGGGTGATGTAGTGAGAAAGCAGTAGTTTTCACAGCAATAGCTCTGGTTTGCTCAGCTACCAGAAGAGGAAACCATTCACAGGCATTTCACTGAAATATATTTCATCTGTATAATCAGTTACCAATTAAATAATCATTTTATTAATACTTATTTGGTGACGTACTTTTCCAATCTCATATTTTTATGCTTGATTCTATAAATGGGTGGTAATTACAGTATTTTATAACCAGCCAAATGTAGCTGATGGTAAAAGATGTTTCTACTGGAATAGTTAGACTTCAGCAATCAGATCCTCAGGACCTGCGTTAAAACATTTATATTGTTCATTTTGGCAGGAGGCACGGTGGATGCAATCTGACTGTATGAACCAGCCCTGAAAGCAGAGCAGAGAGTTCATGCCAGTTCCACCCCCCAAACCATCCAGCATCTCCCTAGTAGATATCTTTTTTTTATCCCCAGTCTCTTCTCAGGCAATATTTCTCGGTGGCAGCTCTGCTCACCAGGAAGGCAGCTGTCAGGGGCACAGCAAAAATAGATTGGAATGATTATAACTTTTTAGAAATGCTCAGAAAGTGCTGAGCAGCCGCTGTCAGAAAAGTTGGTGCCTTGCAGATGTCTTGGAGCAAGAATCTTCAGATTGCATCCAAAATCCCCAAATACTTGTCAAAACTGTGGCCTTAGATACTCGGAGAGTAAATTCCACAACAGAATTGAAAATGTCAACATGAAAATGTCAGGCATGTAAGAAAAGTTCTCCTATGATGCGTATATACACACGTGTATGTATTTGATAACAAGTAATAGTTTATGTTACATAGGTGCTTTATTCTTAAGTCATTAATTGTTGTAAAGAGTCTTTATAGCAAGTTTATTCAAACAGACAAGACATTCTTGTTCCATTTTCTTACATACTCTTCATCCTTTCCTCTGGCATCAGAAGTGTCTACAGTTATAATTTTCCTGGCAGATTGGAGCAATTCTGATAGGTTTTATTTTTAGGATGGGTAGTGTTCTATAAACTAAATGGGTTTATAATACCATATTTAAATGAGGTCTGTGTTATTAAAATTTAACTTACTTGTCCAGCTGGGGGCAGAAGGGGAATGAAGTAGAAAACTTTTACCAATACAGAGTGGCAATAAGATGCCTCAAATACTGTACGTGAAACTCACATTTCCTGAAGCGTTGTCTGCAAAAGGCTGGCCATGCGGATAAGTCCCAGTTGATCACATCACAGTTTTCCTACTCCAGATCAGTGACCTATAAGTCAAGTTCCAAATCCAGTCCACTGAGCAGCTGATGTAGCTCAGCATCTTCTGTATATCTTCACTTGAGGCGTTCTCTTCCCTCTGCTATATAATAGGAAATTAATGTCAAAATTTGTGATTACCATAACAGCCAAAAATAGAATCTAATTATTCTCGTCCATTTTCAGTCTCAGCTAGATTATTTTTTGAGACTCAATTAAGATCCTCTAGAAAATAATGAATGTGGTCCAGTTTTGCTGCAAAGAATATTTATTCTGTCATTTAAAGTACTGATAACAAACAATGCATATTATGTTCCTTGCAATTTATTTTTATTTCTTTTTCCTTAGTTTCTAAGCCTTTTGCAATTACACTGGTCAGTCCCTGATAACTTGGGAGCCAAGAGGCTAATTTCAGCTACAGACAGACACAAATAGAAATTTCACAGGTAAAATGGTTCTGGAGGTTGTGTGAAAACCTGTAAAAAGCTGGGCAAAATGATGAGAGTTCGTGACCTCACAGAGAAAGAAGAGCATTGCATGAATTCATTCTCTATGTTGCTTGGCCTGATCTCCTCAGGCATGCTGTGCGTACGAGCTACAGCACCAAGCTAGGCCTGATGGGTACTTCCTTCTTCCCAGATGATAGTGAGGGAATGTTGGAGGACTGCTAAAAGTATTAGGAAATGAATAAGGTTATGATAAAATAAGAGAGGAACTGGGATTATGATAGTGGAGGCACAGGTGTGTGGGATGCAAACCCTTGGGAAATCAGGTTTCACCAGTTCCACTGATCAATGAAAGAAAATATTTATGGTTTCCTGTCAATACCTTTTGGAGAAAGACATGTCACTGCCATTAAAATAAGCAAGTATGTCTCTAAAAGGACTGTGGGTGACAGCCTCCACTGAGAAAAAAAAAAAGACTTAATTTCCTATCGCAGTGGGCCAGATTCTCAGCTTGTGTGAACTGGCAGGATTAAGCTGAAATGAATTGAGTTGTGCTGACTTGGTGCCAATTGGCCTGTTTTAGGATGTTAAAAATACTTCCAAGCAAATACAGATGAACAAAAAAATTAGGCAGGAATATGTTTAGGGAAAATGGATATAAAATTACAGTATGAAAAGCTGTTATGTTGTAATAGGTAATGGTAGGAAGGTAAAATATTAACTATTTTCAGATCTACTGTCAAAAGTAAGTAGGAGATTCATCCCTTTTTGCTTCAAAACATTTCTCAGTGTTCTTTATCCTGTTACAAGAAGTAGTATTGTCAAGAAGACCTAGGCTGGGATAAAAGCCTGAAGCATGAATACAAGGGAAAACAATAACCATGAGGAGGGCTCAGTGGCATGGTGAAACGCTCTAGACTTCAAAATCGAGGATGTGCAGTCGTGTCTCTCAGGCCTCTCTAAAAGCAAACAAAATTATAAATAATAAGAATAATGGGTTCCTGGCCAGTCACTGTCAGGAATTCGAGAGTACGCAACTGTGTTTGCAAAAGAAGCGGGTGTGGGAGCGTGTGAGAGAGGGTGTGATTATTGTGCTGACTTGATCTGTTCCCAGACCACTGGGGCAGAGCTGATGACTTTTTGTTCCAGAGCACTGGGACAATGCTTGCATGTTCTTTAGGAGGTGAGATTGCTGAGTGCGTGAATATCCTGTTTGGCTGCATAGTCAAGATCCTTGTCTGTAACTATAAAAAGGACAAGAAAAAAGGAATAAATGACTTGGTCAGATCACATACTGAGTCCGTGCCTTTCAGTTCGCAGCAAAACACAGACTGACATTAGGAGACCAGAGCCTGGAAACCACTCTTGATTGAAATACACAAGGTCCTTTTGCTGGCTTTGGCTGGGATAGAGTTAATTATCTTCATAGTAGCTAGAATGGAGCTGTATTTTGGATTTGTACTGGAAACAGTATTGATAACACAGGGATGTTTTCCTTACTGCTAAGCAGTGCTTACACAGAGTCAAGGCATTTTCTGATCCTCACTGCACCAGCAAGCAGGCCAAGGATGCACAAGGAGTTGGGAGGGAACACAGCCAGGGCAGCTGACCCAGCTGACCCAAGGGATATATTCCAGACCATATGGTATCATGATCAGCATATAAACTGGGGGAAGAAAGAGGGAGAGGGGGACATTTAGAGTTGTGTTTGTCTTCCCAAGTAACCATTAGACATGACAGAGCCCCGCTTCCCTGGACATGGCTGCTGAGGGGAAGTGCTGAATGAATTCCTTGTTTTGCTTTGCTTGTGTATGCAGGTTTTGCTTTACCTTTTAAATTGTCTTTATCTCAACCCAGGAGTTACCTCACTTGTACTTTTCAATTCTCTCCCTTATCTCCTTGCAGGGAAGTGAAAGAATGGCTGTGTGGTGCTTAGTTGCTGTCTGGGGTTAAACCATAATAGTCATCAATGTTCACTACAGCATCTCCTCTCCTGTGCTGAGAGCAGCCTTTAAGGCACAGGAATTCCACCACCCCTCTGCTGTTAGCTGATCTTTGTAAGAAGTACTGCCTAACTGGAATTGCTGGGGTTAGAAGTAGCTAACAAATAACTGTTCAATGTGTGTCCCAGTAGAGCAGTTTTATCTCTTGAGATTTTGCTTTTGAAACTTAATTTCCTAGTAGCGGACTTTTGCCTTAATGCTTGTTGAGACTTACCCGAGTTCCTCATAAAATGTACCATGTTAATTTGCTTTACACAGCAACTTCTTGAGTAGATAAGACACTTTTGTCTCATTTAAACTGAGGCACAGAGAGCTCAAGGTTTGGGATGCCAAGTTTTAAATAGAGAAAACTTGTTGGGGTTTTTTGTTCGTTTTATGGAGTATTTGTCTAGAAGGTCAATTGCTACTGCTGTACAAAACTGCCCCTTGCAGAAGCAAGTCACTGCCGGTACCTATCTGCTTGCTTCCAGTATGTTCATGGTTTCCCCTCAGTCTTTCCCCTAGGTCTAAAGTACATCTCTTCTTAATCCCTCTGAAGGCGGTATGGGTGGAGAAGAGTGGATGTTGTTGCTTCTTTCCTGGAAAAATCCCCTTCCCTTCCCTTCCCTTCCCTTCCCTTC
>JAOEHY010020363.1:0-12222 GCA_025447955.1 Psilopsiagon aurifrons
CCAGGTTGGACACAGGGGCTTGGAGCACCCTGCTCTGGTGTGAGGTGTCCCTGCCCGTGGCAGGGGTTGGGACTGGAGGAACTTTAAGGTCCTTTCCAACACAAACCATTCCATGATTCCATGATTCTATAAATACTGTGGTGCCCTTAGTGCCTGAACTACAGATGAAATCAGAATCCAAGAGCAGTTGGTGTATTAGTTTCTATACTAAGCTACTTTTAAAGTTTTCCAAAATCCAAAAGGCAGGAGCCGCTTGGATTGATTGTGATGTGGTAACCACAATGGCAGTGATTACCAGGGAAATAACTGTAGGAATTAGTGATGGAAGTGTAGCTGTAAACCCATCCTACGGAGACTGTTGATTGACATCTAAAGATACTTTGGCAAATGATGCTGTTTTCAAAGAGTGGAGACATCATTCTTTGATGTCTCTCAAAAAAACCCTCTCAAAACCTCTGTGGTTTAGGTATTTGATTGCATCACACAGTAACAGATCTTAGTTTCTCTAGTTTTTAAGATGCCGTTCTAAAGGATGACCATGCTCAAGGATGTATCTACTGGATACCTTGGGGATGAACTGAAAGACTTTGAATGAATTGACAAAACCCATTTTGCTTTGTATATAAACAATGAAAAGATGAGTAAGACATGACTGCTTGCTGCTGTTCTAACCATCTATCCAATGGAGACAGGAGACAAGGTTCAAAAGTTCCTCTAAGCACCTATAAATGCAGCCATAATTAGCAATTCTAGAGACTTCTTCTCAGGAGCAAAACCATTCAACAAGCACTGTGAACGTCTCTATTCCAATCACATCGTATTTCTTCATTAGCTATTCCAACAACAAACAGTAAGAGAAGTGGCCTTAGCAAGATGCAGAAGAGCTCAGTGCGTAACATTCAATACCTTGATGCCTTCCCGAGGTAGGAAGGGAGATGAGGAGGGAGTGATGGACTTGCTGGTGAGTAGGGCAGGAGAGGACAGGGCTTGCTGCTGGTAACATTTCTGCACCATGACCCTTAGAGCCCTGCCTTGTGGGGTTAAACAACGGGTTTAGAAGTTGAATCTCGTGAGGACAAATTGTCAGTCCTAAAAGGACAACAGATAGGGTGGAACGATCTTGCGTCCATCGCTACCGCGGCACCCCTCATTCAGCAATGCTTGGGCATGGCCTCTTCTTTTTGCAAGATGCACAATCGGCATTGCAGACCTGAGGCAAAATGTGGGAGAAACTACAGGAGCAAACCTGGAACTGTCAGGGAATACAAATGGGTGAAATAAGAGACCGTGGTGAGATCAGAAACGTAGGCCAAGCCCATTCAGCTCTTGCAAATCAAGTGCTTACCGTCTGCCACAGCATCATCCTGCTCCCCTCCTTGTTCCCTTCATTGTGAACAACGCAACATTTCAATCTTCTTTAAATTCAAGGACACCAAGTCCCTGAGCGCCCTGCACTGAATAGGAAAACAAACCTGACCGGCCTTAACAGCATCTTAGCTGACGTCAGTGATGCAGAACATATTGCTACAAATGCAGACTCTTCCAGGGGTGCCATCCATCCACACTGACAAGAAAGGGAGCGTTCGCTCCCTTTATCATGTCTGAGAGAGAGGGATGTGTGAAGCAAAGCTAAATGTGTGAAATGCAAATACAAGTGGCTACGTTCTGGTAATACATTCCCTGTATTGCTCAGGAGTACTGCAGGGCTCCGGCTCGGGAATGCCGATCTCCCCAACAGATGGCACATCAGCCCTACCTACCTGGAGAAGACTGCTCCTGACAAAGCAACAAGGCAGGAGCAATGTGAAGCATGTGAGGGGAGCACAGTGGCATCCCCCCTATTTGCAGCGTTGAGTATCAGGGCTGGGGACCACAATGGACACTTAAGGGAGCTCCATCCCAGGTGTTCTCCCAAACAAGGTCCAAGCTGTACGGTCTGAGGGATTCAATTCTTTCTCTGGTCTTTTTGGGGTTTCATTGGGATTTTTAAGGTGAGATTCTTGGGATTTCTTAATTGGAAAAACTATTCAAATCACTGCTTGGTTAAGTAAAGGAGAACTATAGAATCCCAGACTGGTTTGGGTTGGAAAGGACCTCAAAGCTCATCCAGTCCCAACCCCCATTCATTTGCACAGTTCTTTGGGCTTCTATTCCACCTGAACATATTCTTCACAAGTCCTCGATCAGAGCTGCAAACACCCACAGAGGGTATTTCTGCTTCAGATGTTGCACTGAGGTTTAGATCCACCTGGGTGAGCAGATCGAACCTATGTAGCAGTCACCTAACTCCTCCTGTAGGTGGACACTCCAAACTCAGAGACTCCAAACATCCCTGCACCCTCTAAGCAATGCAGAGAATGACTTTCGAGGCATGGAGAAGTTGTCTTCTGGGCCAAGGGATAACCACCCATGTCCCACCAGGCTGAGGAGTAGAATGTGAATCAAGAAACTGATTTTCCTACGTGTTCTATATTGAAGAAAGAACAAAATTGTATTGAGGAAGCTCTATGGAGAACACAATTTGCATATGCCAACCTGCTTCAGAGCCTCTTCTGCTGCTCCTAAAGGCCACCGATGTCTCAGCTTGACCCAGTTACTGCAGTATCCAGCTTATCACACTGACCATTGTGCAGAGCTGAGGCCTCATTACACGTCCAGTCAGTGTTAAATCCAAACTCTTGGGTCACTTCTGGAGGCAACCTTGGATTTTGGGACCTTTCATTCCACACAGCAGCAGCCTCCTGGTACTCAGACTCTTTAATGGATTTGGACCATTTACAGTAGTTGTGCTTGTCGCATTGTTTTCCCCTGAATTTTGGCTCTAGTAAAGATCAATATTACTATGTATATATATGGGTATATGCAAAAGCATATCTATTTCCTGGAAATGTCTTTCGGCATTCTGGTGAAACAACGGTGATGATGCTTCTCCATGGATTGGAAAGAGCTGCATTTCTTGTCACCGTGCTACTCTGAAATGTCAGAACTATCAGCGAAGTGATGCTTGAAGTGAAAGTGCAGCAGGAGCCTATCTTTAAGCTTGAATCATACTGAACAGACAGAGGCCCTGTTCCTTTAAATCCTTCCTGTCCTTCTATTTTAACTCTCTTGGAGAGCCTCTCAGACATGCAACAGGAAATAAGCTTTGGCTTTGTTGCCCTACAAAAGCATTTAAGAAGAAAGAGTACTTCAGCTTCTCTGGGTCAGAACATTTCCACTGTAACATTTCAGCGTAAACACAGAGAAATGGCTTTGCACACTCATTTAATTCCTCGTTTCAGATGTAAAAGCAAGAACATGCGAAAGGAATGCACTTGGGGTACTTCAAACCTCTTGTGAAGCCCCATCGCCTTGACCATAGCAATTTGGAGTGCTTGGCTGCTGGGAAGCCCTCTTCCTGCTGCTGGGCATGGGCTGGGGATGCTCCCACACACCTCTGTAAGAGCCTTTCCTTAAAGTCTGAGGGAAGGGAAGCATAAGAGCATCATTTCCAGCAGCACAGGAGAAAGGGATCTATCCACACACCTCACAGAGCAGGACTGCAAAGGCAGAGCGAGGTGCAGTTTGCCTTGGGGAGGCTCAGCACGCTGCTTGTCCTTTACACCTAGGAAAGCCTTTCCCCCCAGAACAAGGCACAGAAGCTAAACCGGGCCCTGCTTTATCAAGAACAAGCACAACAACAGGGAAAAATCACAGCAAAACGGAGGCTGAGCCTTTCCTACTCTCACCACCACAGCTGCATCAGCCACAGCATTCCAGTTTGTCCATCCTGAGTGAAGAGATGGGTTCATTTGAGGAAAGCCAGAAAAGCCACCACCTTTCATGGGCACTTCATTCACTTTGGAAAAGGAGATGTAAATGCCATGCAAGCCGTGTGCCTTTTGCCCGCCAGTGGCATTTCTGAGGCAGAATCCAGAAGCAAATCCCAGAGCAGAGTGACTCCTGCAGAGAGGAGATGCAGCGCTGCCACCCAACTCTTCCCTATGCTTTACTCAGGGATCATCCCCTTCAGTGGCTAGGACACTGGCCAATAAATGGCTCGTATTCCCTGTATCAGGTGCCCCAAAGATCCCCTCGGTGAACCAATGACATGGGAAATCTCTTCAGCTCTGTCCACTGCCAGGATGGCTGGATGGCCGGCGTGATTTAACTATCACACTGGCATTACCCCACTTACTGCATGGAGCGCAGCACCTTCCCGAAGCCAGCAGAGCCACGAGGTGTCTAAACTAATACAATAAATACAGAGAATAAATACTGAACGCTCAAGATCCCGTGTTGGGCTTCCTGCACATACACCTTGCGTGCAGGAACCAGGAACAGCAATGCAGGAGCGAGTTAAGTTGCTCCTCAGGAGTCAGCGTGGAGCTTAATGGGTCTATTTATCCCTGGCAGAACTCCAGCGATGCCAGATCCAGCATAATTTTCCATACAAATGGAAACACAATGCAGGAAGCCACAAACTGGCTGTATGAAAAGCCAGCTTAGGTCTGCAGTTTATTAGCCTGGGCTCCTGGCCACAAGAAACTACCTAATTTGCTTCTGGACTGCAGGGAGCCCTGGAAACCACACAGGATGTTTGTGCTGGGCTGCATTTAAGCAGGGAGTAGGTGCCACTATCATTATCCAGTGTTATCTATATCCATATATATATTATATTTCTTATATATCTCTCTATATATCATCATATGTTATCTATATCATAGAATCATAGAATAGTTAGGGTTGGAAAGGACCTTATCATCATATGCATAAGATCATATCATCATATGCATATCTATATCTATGTATCCATATCCATAGATACGGATATCATATCATCATATGCATATCTATATCTATGATCATATCATCATATGTATATCTATATCTATGTATCCATATCCATATCTATATCATATCTATGCCTATACCTATATCTATCTTTGAGGAGGACAGGCTATTTTGTACCAGTAGCTCTCATGATGCGCAATCACTGCAAAGAAATACAGAAAGAGATGGAATATTAGCTCTTGAATTTATTCTTCCATAGATGAGCTGGAACTATTACTCATGGAAAAAGACCTGTTTGTGCCCAGTGTAACAATGGGCTGGATCCCATCACTCCTAGGCTAGGCAGTCCACAGCAGGGCTGACTTTGTTGGAGCAGAGGTGAAAGGGGACTTAACACTTCCTAACATGACCAGAAGCAGGATTTCACAGAGCATGGGAGCTTCTATGGCAGAAATCCAGGTGCTTGCAGGCCCACAAAGGGCTGAGCATCAGCTCAGTGTGTATTTGGAGGAGCATGGTTGGACGGAGTGAGGGGCTCTAAGTAGGGCTGAGGTTGCAGGACATTTGGCCGTACATCCTCGTGCAAGTCACTTAAAGCTCATTTTGTAGCTCAAACACTCCAGTTTCTCCCGTGGTAGAATGTGAACATCACAATAGTAAAAAAGAAAGAAATCAAAAAAACACAAAAGCGAAAGAAACCGTCCAAACCCCCTCAAAACAATTTAACAACCAAAAAAACCCCAACACATACTGTAACACTGTGCATTCTGCTTTTCCTATGTGAAATATTGACATCTAGGGAATTCTGCCCCTCTTTTAGATTCTGGTTCTCGGGGAAAGTCTGCTTCAAGTGAGAGAGTGTTTCCAGGTTACCTTTCATGAGAGCATCCCCCTCCTCTTGCTCTCGCACTCCTTAAAAGACCTAAAATTACCACTGACTGTTGTGTAGCAAGAGAGAAAAGCTGTGTCTCGTGGTGACGGGCTGGATTACTCCACTGACTTACCTTCAGCAACAGACTCCATGTGTATCTGGACATAGCTTAAAAGGAATGATCATCTTTGTAATAGCTCACATACTGAGTCACAAGCTACATATTCAACAGAAAATCAAGCTAATTGCTCGCTTCTTCTAAGATATCCCTGAAGGATAATCGACCTCTGCAGAGCTGTTTCTTAGTTGGAAACTAAATAATTGAGCTGAAGAAATGCATTTCTCTTTCAAGTTCCTCTCTGTGTTTTCTTTTCTTCTCTCTCGCACCAAAGTCACCAGCATGAACATGAGCCTTGAATTAAGAACTACAATCAGCTCGAGTTTTGTTTTGTTAAATCTACCGCTGAAAAACAAAAGTGGTTGTCAAGGCAGAAGAAGGGAACATTGCACTTCCATGCAGTTCTCATCTTAAACATGCCATGCGGCATCTTCTTCCTGCATGCACGTCAAGAGCCTTCAGCAGGACTTACCGCACGCGGCCTTCTGCTTGTAACAGCAGCCCTGCAGAACAGAAAGGAAGAACTGGACAGTACCAGAACCTGAGAGATTTGTGAAGGCCCCAGAATTGATGGGAATCTTCTTTATTAATTTAATCTATCAGTGGCTAATCGCTTCTGCACTGTAAATCTGCAAAGGTCAATTCTTGAAATCACCAAACAATAAGAAGGTACGAAACACTAACAAGTCCTAATGCAATCAGAACGTTAATCGATAGTCTAAATGAAGCCTTGTATTGCCAATGATGCATGAAAACGTGTTATTGTTAGGAACTGCAAGCATGGATTTCACTGAAAGCAATAAAGGAAAAGCCGTGTATTTGGAGAGAAATACAGTATAAAGAGCATTTGGAAGTATTGACTCGACAATTAACTTTTCAAAAGACCAGCTTCAGCCGTTTCACTGAAAAGCTGCTTTCTTGCACAAAAAGTAAGTCAAAAGAGTGTTAACGCAATGAAGAGGTACCTGGAAAAGGCCAACTCTGACCTGTGCGGCTGCAACAGGAGAATATGTTTATATAGATATATATACATATTAAACACTGCATTTTAAATAAATGTATTTATTTAATATTTAATTATGTATTATTTAATATATATTTACTTCATATTATTTAATATGCCGTTGTTTAATATTAAATAGCAATATCTCTTGATATAATTCTTCTATAGGTAATTATAGATATTGTTATTATTAAACCTTCATAAACTGCAGCCTCACCCCAGACAGAATCCTACAGCTACTCCATTCACACCAGAGGACAGAGTTCTGCTTGCGATCACCGCTGCAGGAGGAAGCAGTCTGCTCACGCGGAGGCTCACTCCCCAGCACTGCTTTACGGCCGTTGAGGAAATCCTGCCTTCCTGATTTCTAACTGGGTTCAGATGAATGCTAAGGAAAAATGGTATTTTTAAACCACCTCTGAATTCTAAAAGGCCGTAAAATACCGTTCTGTTTGTAAGAGCAATTTAGCTTTGTTAAGCAGCATGACACAGACTAAGTGAGCTAAGGTAAGCTTTGTGCAGCACACTGCAGCAGTCAGCAGCAGCAGCAGCCGCCAATCAGTCTAGAACCTGATTACTGAGGGCTGTGCTGACAAGGAAAGGTGTTAAAACTCCCTCTTCTCACTTACTCACCTCCCAGGCTAGACACCCCATTTCACCCCCGGTGCTACTGGAGGAACTGGCAGCAGAGGTTTGGCAACTCGGCTTCTCAGACTGTATTTGTGTGTTTCTTTGTTTTCATTAAACCCCCTTGCCAAGGTTGTTTCACTTGCATTGTTAGAATATATTTCATGAGCGGCGTAGACAGCGCTTACTGTGAAATCTGTACTTCCCATTTTCCTGCTGGCAGGAAAATTGGATACTTAAACCCAGTTGGGAACTAAAGAGTTGGACCCGTTACAGGCAGGTCTTCAATTGCTGTTATAAAAAGGCCCATTAGCAGGTTTGATTGGAGCAAGCAAGGTGTGCTGGTTTACTCTATTAGTCTGATTTCTTCCCAACTCAATCCTGCTCATGGGCGTTAGAAGCGCTGAATTAGAGGAATCTGGTTTTCATGGCCAGGCATGGATACAGGGAACAGCCATACAACGATGTACTCCCGTTTTAGGCAGAAAAGAAAGGAAGCATTATTCTTTCTGAACATTTCCTTCCTCTTTAAATCTTCAGATACCCCACTTTCTCTAAGGCCAGCGCACGAATTTAAGACACACCATTCTGGAAACTAAATTAGCCCTCATTTACTGGGAAGTTGAATGCAGCCAGACTAATGGTGGTGCAAACATAATTGGTTCCCAACATGTGTCAGCATGTACACTCCTCAAGCCACGGAAAAGATGCATTATGGGACTAATTTTTAAATGTTAATGGATATTGGATGGTTGCCAGACACCCAGCTGTGCACAAAACATTGAGATGGTAAATAGCTCTTGATCTGTTTAGAAACAAATTATAATGGCTGTTTGGATTCCACATGACTGAAGGCATGGTAACCAGCCCAGGCTCCCAGACTGACCCTATTAACTGCGCTGAGGGGAATGCACTGATTTCAAGACTCAAAAGAAGAGATACAAAATCGGACTATTAAGATGCCATTTCCATTACTTTCATATTCATATTAACCAAAAGAAACCCCAACAACAACCCATAGCACCTGTTACCATTGCCTACATGAGCTAACTTATTGAAGGGAGCTTTTTTTGCCAGGTTCCTTTGGTAGGAGGTCAAAAAGAAAGGCTTCCATCACTCACTTCATTTGATTTGGAAGCTGAGGTCCACGTGAAAAGATTACTGCACTTACAGAATAAAATCATAGCAGCAATGGGTCTCACTGAGCTGCACCAGGGAATGAGACCTCTCTTCATTTGATGTGCAGTTCCCATCGTTTTAATGTAAAGTCTACCAACAGCAGCATTTGCAGGAAACTCTCTGCTTCGAAACATCTTATTAATTGTATTCCTTTGGTCAGCAAAGCCCAACAGGGGATTTTTAATCAGCTGGATTAGGTGCTTTTGATTACTATGCTGCAGAATTTGCAGAGAGCATCATTTCACAAGTGAGAAGCAGACTAATTGTCAGCAGCACAGGAGAGCTCTATCCCATAGAAGTGTGTGTTCAGCAGATTGAGGCCCCTTGTCACAAATACATAAGACAGTCACACGTATATCCAGGACATCTTCCCCTTTAGGATTTTGCTGTCTGGGCTTGAATAAACCTGGAGAAAAGCCTTCAAGTGTAGGACATGATCAGCCCATTTATGATACCAGTTTCTCCATTAAAACCTCCCATCAAAACAGTATGCAGTTCCAAGCAGAGGAACACAGCATCACTGAATCAACAGGGAATGACTCAAGAGCTGACTATGCAATGTCATTAAATCACAGCCTGTCGATAACGCGACTTTGCAGTTTCAGCTTTGTATGTTGAATTTGTGCTGCTTAGCACCTAGTCTGTAGGCTGGGGTTTAAATTGGTACTTTCGGCTAATGGTGGTAGCTTCCATAGCTCATTTGCTATGATCTCAAATGGATTAAGAAAGGGGCCTGAGAGTAATTGCTCAGATTTCTTCAGAATTCATTTTCTCTTTCTCAAAAGAACGTTGCTTTCAGCAAATGTAGAACATCTATGGAACAAAAAGCATCCTGACCGCTAGGAAATGTGTGCTATTCTAAGAGGGACCATCAAAACATGACAAAGGGAGAGATTTTTTCCCTGACAGCTCAAGAGTTCTGACCCACTCTTAAAGAGTAAGTACAGAACTTGGGGCAACGCTTTCCTTTACTGCCAATCTCAAGTGCTAAGAAAATGAGATGAGAAACAGAGAAAGCACCTACCTCAACCCTGTGAACTTGTTTGACAAAGATGAGTTCTGGCCTCACAGAGACATGCCTCAGGCCCCCATCACTGCCATCCTCAGTCCTGTGCAGACCTGGGCCCAGCATTCCATTTCTGCCACTGAAATACTGATTCACTGGAATACTACCACTAATTACACTAATACTACCACTACTACACCCACAGCAAGAGAGTTTCACTCTTCTCATGCTGGTGGGAATCACATAAACAACCCTGCCAGCAGAATAGGAAACAATCACAGCATTGCCTGCAGCAACAGGGATACTGCAGGAGAGTCAGAGTTTGGACATCTGAGCATCACTGGTGACCTGGGCTTAGAAGCTGGGTGGCAACTGGTTCTCTTCTGAGCTTCAGGAGGGAGGATTTTATGCCATTGATGCTGCCCTGGGAAGATGCTGCTGTGCTGCTTCCTCTGCCGTTGTCAATAGGCAAATCACAACCAGCTGATATCTCACAAGAGCAGAAAAGGTGCAAACAAGCTTGTTGTTCATTCCTCATCCTTGCTGGGGGTCTGGGAGTGCACCCCCAGCCGTGAGCATTTCACACCTTTGTAATGCTAATATTCCATCCCTGCTGCAAGCAAACAACCGGGGTTACCCTTTCCTAGTAAAGCACTGATTCAGCATCAGGATTCAGACAGCACGCCTACTGCAAGGACCAAGCTGTACCTCCTGTGATGTTAGCATCAACGTGAGATAATTCCACTAAGATTGGAGAATCCATTCCTCATTTTCCAAAGCCAATGAGAACAGGGTCTGACCAGCAGCATTCAGGGTCTGAACGACCTACATCTAAAGTGTGTTTTCACAGATGCAGAGTAATTCCATTAGGGTACACTCCGCAAAATCTTTTTCTTGCATAACTTGTTTCCGTTTCTCTTTACTGTAATGAGATTTCATGATGAAAGCCAAATACAATCTGGTCGAGCAAAAATGCATGTTAGGCTGATCCTAATAAGCCCGATGAAAATCAATAATGCTGCTGGTTCCCCTGAAATCAGCCTACATAAGCTCCAAGCACTGTGTTCTGCCTAAAGGAGAGTATTAGCAGCTTATGTAAGAGGGAGATTTCCCCGTCTAAAATCCGGAAACAACCGGAATTGAGGGAAAAAACCAAACCCCAAATAAACAGTGGTTATAAAGCCCCTCCAAATCAGAGATGGTTGTCTTCTGCCATTAAAACCGTATGAAGGAGCAGTGTTAAAAATCCAGCTGCAATCAACTGTAGAAAGATGCATGTAGCACCTATCATATCCCACTCCTTTTGCTCAACGCTTGTCCTGTAGTCAGTAATGGGGAAACCTGAGTTAAGAGGGCAGATCTGAAAGCCAAGACAGGATTGTGCCCACGTCAGAAGCTCGTCTATACGTTTAGTCATATACAGCATCTCTGAGAGCAATACCCATCATTATGCAGACCACCGTGCAGCATGTATTTCAAATCACATCCTTCTTTGAAGTTTGACTCTTCTTAAATAAGCTAATAAATGTAGGGAGCTTAAAATACCAGTTCCCTTGCATTAGTAAGCTGTTTTTCTCTTTGCATAAGAAAACGTCTCTCTGTAATGATCTGCCTTATGAATGACCTGGGGAAATCATTTCAGGTTTCTTTAAAATGCACCCATTTGTCTCTTATTGGCGAGCTCAATTTCCCGGCGAGTTCTGGAGCGAACAGCAATAGCCTATCCGCAGTATTGGATACCCAAAGGTGCAAAATTAGTTCTAGTTTCCTATTAAAACAATACTTAAATAATTCAGCATGCAATTGCCTGCCTTATTTTTGCCTTTTCCAATGCTGTGCTATTACCACGTTGACTGATTTGCCAGAGTGAGGCGTTTTATGAATTCCTTGAATTAAGAAATCCTTACAGGAACAAATGCAAGCACGAGCTTTTTTTTCTGGGCAGCGTTTGCATTAGAAAGGCTTCCCTCAGGACAAGAATATATTGAATTCCTCCAAGTGTATAACTTTGTGTAAGTAGCATATTTGTATTTATTTACCAAATGGAAGCAGGGTAATGCCGAATCCAAGGATGGCATAGGCAGACCACGCATCCGTAAGCGCACAGATTTAGGTGCTATCTGCATCGGAAACACACTTCTGCCTTTGACAGGGGGATGAGGCATGGCTTATTGTGCCTAGTTCAGAGGTTGTATTGGCTTCTGCCTGTACATCACAGGTGTACAGTGCTGTTGCTATGGAGACTGGCTCAAATGAGCAGGGAATTTCATTTTGATAAAGTTCTATTCTTGGCCAGGGGAAGAAGGGCCCATCCTATATTCAGCATCACATATGGCAGGGCTTTAGTACTTGAGAGACAGGCTCCGTAAACAACAACGGGCTCGGAAAGCGAGCTGCATCTTCCCCACGTGGAATTAGCACCTGTAAATAACACCTTGGAAGTGGGTGGTGGAGCTGGAAGCATCCCTGTGACAGGAATCTGGGCAAGCAGAGCCACCAGCAGAACCTGCTCAGGGAATCAATAGCACACGGCTGGCCAAAGCCACAGCGAGCCTTTGTTCAGCTGAGAAGAGGAAAATTCGTTACAGGTGGAACATTTCACCAATTCTAACTTAAATCATTCAGATTAAAGAAATGCCCCCCCC
>JAOEHY010020364.1:0-19336 GCA_025447955.1 Psilopsiagon aurifrons
ATGTACTAAGCAGTAACTAAAACATTGGTGTTATCAGCACTGCTCACAAGCCGAAAGTCCAAAGAAAAAAAAAAACAACACAGCTCCACACCGGCTACCAAGAAGGAGAAAAACGACTGCTACTGCTGAACCCAGGACAAGAGAGATTGTCCAGACTGTGATACTGGGGAAAGATGTTTAAAGTTAAGGAAAACCTAGGGGGAAAGGAGGGGAGCTCGGGGAGTTCCTGCATTTGAGAGTGGGGAGGGATGTCGGACGGAGGTGGGGGAGTGGGTTCTTCTCCTGTGGGACCTGGTCGGTGCATGTGCTGTGGGAACCTTGGAGGTTGTGCATGCTGGGGGGAAATTTGGATTTGCCCTGCAGGGAGTGCCATGGGGGCCCTTCAGTGACTGAATTGGAACTAGACTGACAGGGACCTGCGGAATCTACTCTAGCAGATCCTCTGGTTAAATTAAAACTAGGGACTAGGAGAAATAAAGTGGAATTTTGGTGAGTACAGGACCAAATCGGTGTTAAATCAGAGGGAAAAGAATTTGTTACAGATGTGGGAGCTACTGGCCACCAAGAAAAAGGAAAAAAAAAAAAAAAAAAAAAGGAATGCATCAATTTATATGCATTCCAAATTCTCCAAAACCTTTATTAGGGTGAGAAGCAACATTTAAAGGCAAAATGGAACTAAGAGTTAAAAATTATAAACTAATTGCATTTTTGAGTTTATCTTTAATTCAACAGAAAAGTGAACAGTAGGACCTCCCTGAAATAGAAGCACTCTTTAATCAGGTATATCTGGGAATATGTGCGTCAGAAGTTCCACGTAAGGCAAAAAATGCTTTGCCTGTTAAAGTAGAAATAAAAAGGGGGGGGGGGGAGCCCAATTAGGATAAAACAATACCCCTTAAAAATAGAGGATCAAAGGGAATTAAAAAAAAATCAATTTTAAAATACAGATTGTTAATTGAATGTTAATTGGAATATTATACTCATAACTTGCCAGTAAAGAAATAAAGTTGCAGATTCGTTCAGAATCTCAGAGCAATCAGCAAATTTGCAGAGGATATTCATCCAGTAGTAGCTAATCTGTACACCTTATTGGCTAAATTGAATAATCAAAAACGGTTTGCCATCTTTGATTTAAAGGAACTCTTTGCTTACCATTGGCCAAAGAAAACCAGATTTTCTTTGCTTTTAATGGGAAAGTCCTGACACAGGAAGGAAAACCCAATTAACCTGGATGGTACTACCTCAAGGGTTTAAAACCAGATCAAGAGTTTTTGAAAATCAGCACTGCAACAAGAATCATGGAAATCACATACTCAAATGGGGACTTTGTTACAATATGTGGGTAATCTATTAATTGCCACAGAAACAAAAGGAAAAATGTGTTCAGTGAATTGTGCCATCATTGAATTTTTTTGGGGGACTGAATGGTTATCAGGTATCCGAACAAAAGGCCCAACTAATTCAAACCCGAGTTTCCTACTTAGGATATGAAATAATAGGAGGGCAGAGAGAACTTGGAACCACTAGAAAATAAGCTATTTGTCAGACTCTGTCTGTCGAACAACAAGGAGCTCTGGACGTTCCTGGTGTGATAAATGAATTGCTCAAAAATGGATAAAAATGCCAAATTAAATTTATTAAGTGAATAAGTGAGTGGGGGAGCCTCTGCTCTGCCAATACGCACCCCTTGTAACACCCACTCCCCGCTTTTTTCTCCTTCCTCAAACATATACAATAAGGGGGTATAAAAATGTAAATTGTCTCTTGCTTTTTATTAAAATTAGTTTCGTGCATGCGCACTGCCTCCTGGTGTTCTTGGGCAGGGGTCTCGGGATGAAGTAAGAGCCTTCCTCTATCCCTTGCACATGTCTCTTGTTGGTTCCCCCCTTCTCTCCCCCTTCTTAAGTGTCCTTTACTGGTCTTAGCTTGTAGTTCCTGGGAACTGCAATCTTCATAGATAAGAGGGGCTTCTGCTGTTTCTCATAGATAAAAGAATAAAAGGAACATCAGCAGTTTGCAACTTCACAAAACTTCCCGTCAAGGTCCTTGTATCCAGGAACACCTGCAGCTTGTATCTTCACAAACTCCCACCAAGGTCTCTGTATTCAAGAGGTTCTAACGTCTTACAGCACTTTTTAAAGAGATGGCTCTAAAACAGCAATAAAACAAGGCATACATTTATACAACATTTTTTGGTCATACAAGGAATAATTCGCTTAATTCTATATTTGTCTTTTAATTGACATATTTTCAATATCTCACACTGGGAATGACTGGATGATGCGGACTTTGGATTCGTGCTTATAGTGTTCTGGTAAGACCACTATATGAATTGTTAAAAGCAAATACTATCTCTTTGGAATGGACTGATACAGCAGGAGGGGGGCTTTTAGAAATTTAAAACACAGCTCATGAAAGCTGCAGCTTTGTGACTTCTGGATGTGACTAAATCCTTTTGGCTACATTCCTGTGAAGTACAGGGAATAGCTTTGGGAGTCCTTGCTCAGAAACTAGGTCCCTGTAAGAGGGCAGTGGTGTACTTTTCAAAATAGCTGGATAAAGAGAGCAGAGGATGCCTGGATGCCTAAGGGCTGTGGTGTGGTGGCCGTTGTCATGAATACTAAAGAGGCTCACAAATTTACCTTGGGACAAAAGATTATTGTGTCCCATGTTGTACCAGCAGTCCTGGAACAGACAGGAGCCCACTGGTTATCTCCCTCATGCTTTTTAAAATACCAGGCCTCCCTTGTGGAACACGATGATACAGAAATTGTGGTCACTAATGCTGTGAATCCAGCATCCTTTTTGCAGGAACAACCAACAGAACTCCCAACACACAACTGCTTGGCCACCATAGAGACTGCATATTCGAGACAACCAGATTCGAAAGAAAAACCTGGAACATGCTGAACGAGAGCCCTGGAACTGGCTAAAGACAAAAGGATAAATATTTGAACTGATTCTAAAATAGCGCATTTGGTTTGGTTCATGCACATTGTGCTATCTGGAAAGAACAAGGACTTTTGAACACGGGGAAAACAGATTAAACATGCTACAGAAATTGTACTACTACTGGAAGCTCTTCAGCTACCTGAGGAAGTAGCTATTTTGTATCGTCCAGGGCATTAACAAGGTGACTCTAACCAGGAAATTGGAAATAATATGTCCAATTTTGAAGAACAATCTAAAATCATGTCCTTAATCCCTCATGGCAAACTAACAATTGACAAATCTAAACCTTGATATTCAAAAGAGAATAGAAAGCTGATTGAAGATCTGAAAGGACAGGAAAACAACGAGGGCTGGATTTAGACACCTGATGGGTGAATTGTAACTCCCTTTAACCAACTCTGGAAAATCTATGTACCATAGTTCAATTAGTGACACTGTCAGCTCTGTCTCAAAAATAATCCTAAAACTGAAAATAGAAATCAAATTGGGACAACTGGGAGAGGAAGTTATCCTGGGAACAGCAGGGGCAAATAAATTTTCTGAATTACCAAGGAAAGGAGGTTTTTGATATTTGTTGGTGTTAATGAATACTTTTTCAGGGTGGCCAGAAGCATTCCCTTGTGGAGTAAATAATTCAACACAAGTAATTAAAACACTGCTAAATGATATAATACCTTGTTTTGGAGTACCGGTGGCAATTTCTTCTGACTGAAGCTCGCACTTCGGCACAAAAATTTTTTCAAGAAATTAGCAAAAAATTAGCAATTGATTGGCAAATTCATGTTCCATACAGGCCTCAGGCTAGTGGGCAAGTAGAAAAGATGAACTATCTGATCAAAAAGCAGACTAGTAAAATAAATTTGTTAGGAAACAAATTTATATTGGAATCAAGCCTTACCACTGGCTCTATTAAGAATTTGAACTAAACCTTGGTCAAAAGAAAAGGCTAGACCATATCAAATTTTATATGGAAGGCTATATCAATTCCAGTTTAAAAGGATAAAGTCTTCTGGAATTGGGAGAAAGCTATCTCTGAGGGTTTCTGGTCGATCTGGGGAAACAATTAGAAGAAATAAATAAGAGAATATTAGGGACAAGAGTGAGAAGCTTGGACTATCTGATTCACCCTTTTAGATCCGGAGACTGGATTTATGTTAAGAGTTTTTCAGGAGATCTTCTACAGGAGAAGTGGAGTGGACCATACTTGGTGTAACTGACTACATTTACAGCAGTGAAGATAAAGGAACAGCCTGCTTGGATACATTACTCAAGAATCAAGAAGGCACCTGAACCAGAAAAGCACCAGAAAGGAGAAAAAGCATGGCGCGTCGAGTCTTCAGGACCCACACATATGAGACTACATCGATCATAGTTTGAACTTGAATAATAATAAGTGTAGGAGCATGGAATCAAAATCTGTATCTGAGATTGATACAAAATATTACTAATGTCTTGAACAAGAGTGATTGCTGGATCTGTACTCAGCTGCTTAAATCAGGAGAGAGACTCGGTATTCCTTTAATTGGCTTCCCTATCCCCTTTAAGACAAATTGGAATAAGTTATGGAGAAATCCTGTTTATACCACCAGGAACCACACAGATTTACAGGTTTTAAGGATACAAGCTTCGAATATGTCAGAAGTTAAATGTATAACCACTAACAAAACTCTTAATCAGGGCAACATGTCAGTAGGAAATTACCCATATTGAAGGTGGGCAATGCAACTTCACCTTTGAATATATCTAACTGGTTATTGTAATGCCCTGAAAGAAAAAGGGTGCTATTGGTTATGTGTAGAAAATGCCTATAAGGCCTTACCTCCTAACTGGAAAGGGACATTCACACTGGGAGTAGTGGTTCCATACTTTGACACTCATCCTTCTGGAACCTGGGTTTGGAGTTTTATTAAAAGACTCAAATGGGGATATAATCCCATAGCAGAATGAACCACAGCTTTTCATAGTTTTGTGAGATGGCTAATTCCATCTTTGGAAGTAAGTGAATTGGAGAAAGCAATCGTAAATATCTCAGCAACCATAGAGGAAATAGGAAGTAAAACCATTGGTATAATTCAAGAGAAACAAGAAGAGATAAGTAGCCTGTCTTAAAGTGGTATTACAAAGCTGAATGGCTCTAGATATGTTATTGGCTTCACAGGGAGGGGTTTGGTCCATATTCAATGAAAGTTGCTGTTCCTACATAGATCAAAGTGGCAGAACTGAAACATCTGGAGGAAATTTGGAAACAAGCTAGAATATTTCACTAAATGGCCAAGGATGAAACCTCTTGGGGGTTCAAAGAAATATGGAAAAAGTTCACTTCATGGTTACCTAATTTCTCCTGGTTAGGGCAACTGGTTGCAGGAATATTGATGTTAATTGTTTTCATATTGATTACTTGTGGTTTGATACAATGTTACTTCTGATATTGTAAACAGTCTTTGACAAGCTATGAAGATGGGAAAAGAAATGAAATCAAGCATCAAGTTAGAAACAGGCAATTTCAAAAAGACTCTAGAGGGCAATGATAATATATAAAATGTTGCAAAAGAATTTGCAAAAGGCTAGAAAAAGGGGGGATTTGAAAGGAGGAGGCACAAAATGTAATCAGTTAAATAAGGTTAAGTCTGATGGCTTTGTAATGGAGGTGCTTGAGGGTAGTTTTAGGTCCTTAGGACCTTAGTACAAAAAGTGTAAGAAAAATAAAATAGAAAAACAGGACCTGGGGATGGGAACTGGCTGATGGGTGGAGGTACAGGATGATTGCTAACCATATCGGACAGATATTTATGTGTCACCAGTAACACCTAGTCATTTGAGTACCTAGTCATTATAGAGAAATTGTTGCTGGAAAGAATCTAAATCACTGTTAGAGCAGTATCAAAATACAATGTTGTAATTACAATTTAAATTTCAAACACAGAATACAGAGAGTGATATGTCTCTTTGGACAACTTTTGCTAGTTTTATTGCTTTCAGTTTTTGTGGGTTTATTAAAAATAGTACTTTCCATTATTTTTTATAACACATTGACACACTGTGAAGCATATACAAGCATAATATACAACACTATGAATATCTTTACATTTACTCTAAGTATTTTAAGAGGAAACCCCTGGATATAATCACATTAGAGTTATTTCTAAGTGGTAAACTTTTGCATGTTAACAGTGCTAGAGCTAGAAACCAGAGGAGAAATCATTCACCAGCACTTTTTAACTACACATCCAGGTTCTGTCAATTATCTTGAAAGATAACAGATGATCCTTACAGGTAAGAAATACTATGCCTGGTTAAACAAAAGACCTCACGCTAGGAGGAGCTATCCCCCATGCCTCCCGGCACTACAATAAAGAATACCTGCTTGTCAAGTTGAAAACTTTGTTGGCGAGTGTGTTCCTGGAGTTTTCTCCGAATCAATTGACAATTTATCTAACTAGACCCATCTTCTGAAGCATACAAGAAAGTATTCGAGAGCTTCACTGTCCTACTATCAACCCTCATTTTTTGTGGGTTAGTTTTTGTATCTAGGTTCTTAGCCAAGATGGTTTCTAACCTCAGTTTTTAAGAAAGACTAGTATTGTTCCCTCTCAAATTAAAATTTATTTGAAATAAAAAATATTTGTGGCCAGGAATAGTTAATGCCCAGCTATACCAAAGACTGCTTCTATGAAGAACAAAGTTTTTTTCAAGGCACTATTATTGATAGCCTGGTGTTTACCAACTGTTAGACAGAAGTATCAAATGCAATGGTGAGTGTAGTGATCAAATTATTTCTCCAGAAATTCACCTTTTATCTGGAATATTTACAAAAGAAAAATGGCTGTTGATATTCATGACGAATTTGCTATTCACATTTTAATTTTCTCATAGTAACATACCAGACTTTCTCATTAACAAGCAAGCAAGCACTTCAGTTTCTCCAGTTTAAAATACATATGTTACCATGATCTATTGAGAGACTTCCAAGCATTCTTTTCTGCCAGTTTTCCCAAGTTCTTTCCCTAATTTTAAAAGCTTTCCATTCTTCTCATTGCTTGGTGATATGGTATTGTTTTGTTTTTTGTGGTGGTGGTGGATTGAATTGTTCATTCAGTGGTTTTCTTTTCACGCACTCTCAACTGTCTGCTCTCTTATTGGCTGTATTTATGTTTCTTTCTCACTTCTCAGATAAATTAATGAAAAATTTGGTTTTTTGTTTTCTTTTTTTCTAACCATGAATGAACAGATATTCTTATTTGATATGTCTGATTTCTCATTAATTGAATTCAGGTGATGCTTCATGATGCTATCCTCCTATCCTTTTTACCTTACCATGTTCATACAGGTAATACATACTCATAGCAATAATGGACATGCTAGAAGTCTCCAGAATTCATAGAAATCATTCAAAACTATAATTTAGTTTTCATTAACATACAATGCAGCTCATACACCCCTTCACGTTCTTAGTAACACAACCAGAGCTTCAACAGGGAGTCAGTAACTGCATAAGTGGGTAGATCTTAAATCCTACATCTGTCTGATCTTTTACAAGTGTTCTCTAGCTCAACCATACCTGCAGCATGTCCAAGAGCTTTCTTACAGATTGTTCATACCTTGCATACTCAGAAGGCATGCATGTTAAATCCAGAACATCCAACACAGAGTGCAGGACGTGTGTGCTCAACTTCAGATTTATTTGATGTTCACGATATATTACACCTCAAGAATTTTTTCTGGCATTCCTCCTCTTATATCTGCAATATACACTATTGTAGATATACACATGGCGCCGTTTAAGCCACTATAACTCACCCAGTTCACTCACTCTCCTCTCTTTCTTCCCCCCAGCTCCTTGGGGGATGGGGAGGAGAATCGAAAGAATGCAACTCCTACAGGTTGAGATAAGAACAGTTTAGTAACTTAAGGTATAGCACAAATCACTACTGCTAACACCAATAATAATAATGACAAGGGAAATACAAGGAAAAAGAATACAACTGCTCACCACCCAATACCAAGCCTGACCCAGCAGCGAATCCCCACCAACCTTCTGGGTTTCTGCCCCTTGTCTTTGACATCCTGGGCATGACGTGCTGTGGTATGGAATACCTCTTTGGTCAGTTTGTGTCAGATGCCTGTCACTGCTTCCCCCTGGCTTCCCCTCTTCCCTGGCAGAGCATGAGACTCAGAAAGTCCTTGGTCAGACCAAAACATTCTAAGCACTAACTGAAAACATTGGTGTTACCACTGCCGTTCCCAGGCTGAAAGTCAAAAAATGACTGCTACTGCTGAACCCATGACAACTCAATATCAGTTTATAGATTATTTCAAAGTATTCTGGATTAGAAAGCATATATGAATACACCAGATAAGAGTGGTCTAAATTGCAAACTTAGGAGTCATAAGATAAGGAAGCAAATGCTGCATATCTTAGATGCTAATGGGGTAACTCCTCAAGGCTCAGACACTCTCAAGTCCACACTTGTGGTAGTTAATGAATTATAAATGCAAACCAAAACTTTAATGAGGAAGTGGTTTTGATTATTAGCTAGTCAACATCTACAACAGTTAGTCACTTACAGCCAGCATCCTCCACAACCGTATTATTTCTATGAGAAAGTACTTCATGGAGCACGGTGAAAACCACTATACCTTCTTGTATTTATAGCTGTAACTCCAAAAGCTTTGCTATACAATTAGGTTTTCTCTTTTAGAAGAATCTAGCTCCTGGGCATAGGTTTTTCTTCTAACTTACCAGAAAGTTTCACATTTTTGAATATCTTGTCCTACTACTTCAATTATTAAAGATGTAAGCAGGGAAGGCACAAGAGGTATTTTGCAGCGAAATCTAGGTATATGAGTAACAAAACATTTTGACAGCCAAACAGAACATTAAACAAAGGAAAAAAGTCCACTCAGCTTCTGAGGTTGGCCTGTCTCCTTCCTTTCATTAACAAGGGTGCACAATGTACTGCTTAATTGAGAAATACAGCACATATTGGATCATAGAATCATAGAATAGTTAGGGTTGGAAAGACCTTAAGACCATCTGGTTCCAACTCCCCTGCCATAGGCAGGGACACCACAGACTAGACCATGTCACCCAAGACTCGAGCAGCCTATCCTTGAACACTGCCAGGAATGAAGCATTTACCTGTTCTTTGGGCAATCTCTTCCAGTGCCTCAGCACCCTCACAGTGAAGAACTTCTTCCTTTTATCTAACCTGGACTTTCACTGTTTAAGTATGAACCCATTACCCCTTGTCTTATCACTACAGTCACTAATGAAGAGTCTCTCTCCATAAATGTTAGCAAGATAATCTGGGCTCATCAAATGGAGAATCAAGAAGGCTGCATGTATAACTAATTACTACATACTGACAACAAATAAAGCATGGTATAAAACCCATAGTATTTTCACTTTAGATGTCCTAGCAGTTGTCATTTTACGTCAATTTGGAGAGAAAATTAGGAATTGCATGTCAGATAAAAATCATGCTTTTGAAATTAAAGCAGCAATAAATTATGGCATTTGTCACCATCTTATTCAAAAGCAGAAGAGATAGATCAGTGTTATAAGTCTGCCAAACTACCAGTTAGGCATTATTAGTTTTCTGATCTTATACACATTAATAAAATACATACCTTATTACCACTGTACAATTCAAGAACAAGCTAGCCCAGATGATCTTAGATAGAACATTAAGCCACAGGAGGCTTTGACATATGTTTTCTCACATGGAATAGTATTTCTCAATTACAAACTTTATTCTGTTCTTGATGATCCAATCGCATATTACTTCACCACAGGCATCCAAGTGTCTATCCAGTATTTGAATAGATATGCTCTGGAAATACAATTTTTCCAGCTATATAGCTAAGATAATATATGCTAAGTCTCATGACAATTTGATGTGGCTCAAGGAACTATATCAAAGGGAAAAAAATGTATCCTAGAAAAATCTGCTTCTACATTTGCTTGAAAAGATCAGTTAACAGTTATTTAACACATTATATATTGAAGTTAATATTAAAAAAAAAAAAATATTTGCACTTCAGTCAGAGCAATTGGTATTGTTCCTGATATTGGCTGTGGGAACCAGTAGTTTAAAAACATTAGAAAGCTCTTAAAGTTCTTATTTAAACATCCAGTCTAAGACAGGCTTTGATAAAATGTGTATGAAACTCCCCCTTGTTTCCAGAAGCTTTAAAAGGAGAACTATGGGTTGATCAAGGAAGTTTCAGTTACAAAGTCATGAAACCTTGGGGGGAACTGTTTCTTAATCCTCAGAAAGATACAAAACTGTCCATATGAGTGCAATTGATCCTGGGATCCGGCCATTATGACCTTAACTCATGATTTCTGGATTGTGGTTCACGTATATAAATAGTTGCTCTTCCGGACTGAACTGCCCCTATGGTTCCCTCATTTCATATTATTTCCTTTTTCCATCAATATCCTAATAACATAGAGCAATTTTACTTTAAGAGCATTTCAGACGAAACATTTGCTTACTTCCCTTGAAAGATATTTCTTAATTTTTGATTATTTAGTAGGTGTTTCCCTTAATTTTTCCTAATATTCCACTTCAACGTCTTAAAATTTGCAATATATTTTTAATCCATTTACTAGAGAATGTGAATCATTTCCGTAGTACTACAATCACTGGGGAAGGGAAGCAACCAAACCAAACATAACCTGAAATAAACCCCTCTTTAAGCTGTCTTGAAGTAGTCTGAATTTTTCTGTTGCATACAATAAACTTTGTCAGTGATTAAGGAATATCAATAAAGAAGGACAAATTAAGGTGTCATTTCTCATTTTGTTCATAAAATTTTAATGCAGTTAAATTTAACATTTCAAGCTTCAAATTAGTTATTTGTGCTTCCTGACCTCAATAAGTCTTGGTCTTCTACATACCACAATGCCTTATTGGATTCATTCCAAGCAATCAGACACAAATCATCAATCCCTTCCACCAGCCTTCCAAAATCATTAGAGATTTGACCCAATTTCATTATTTCTTGAATAGTTTATCAAGTGTCAAAGACTTTGTTACAGGGGAAGGGAGCACAGGCACTGAGCAGACAAGGAGCAATCAGTCACATTACTAAAACCAGCTCCCCAATTATTTGTTGCAAGAAGTTGAACAGTAAGCACTGCCAATTTCAGCTTGATACTAAATCTGCATAACAGCCAAGTCAGTCATTGATTACCATCTTCCCAAGAGTAGCAAAATGACTGTAAGTCATTTTGTTGTGCTAGAAGGCTGAGAAGCCAAGGCTGTTTGCACTTTCTAGTACTACCATGAGTTTGGGAGGTTTATGTGGAATACACTTTACGATCAAGAAGAAAACCCCTTCCAGAAGCAAATACTTCAGTCCTTTCCATGATCTGCAAGAACCTTGATTTAGCAAGGTTTTAGCTTTAGCTTGGGACAGCAAAATGCCAATTTTCTCATATTTGGAGAGTGTTGAGCTTAATTAAGATCATTTATTCAGATCAGCATAATTAACGCAATACTCAGGAATATGTGATTTTTATAAGCTGGCAACCAAAAGGAACACAGGGATGCAATGCATATTCAGTATCTGGCCTTCTGTGTTGCATGAAGGCAATCCCACCCAGACTGCTAGGAGCCATGGCCCAGTGCTTGTGGGTAGATGGATAGGAAGCATGTGTATGCAAACTCAACTTACTTAGAAAGTTAAATCAAAAATGCCTTCTATGCAGTTTCCAGAAGAATTCTGTTGTGTGAATTGTGGCCTACGGAACAGGGTGCTGGAGAACAACATGCCACTGTTGCCTTTCCCAAACCTTACCATCTTTCAACCCTTTTCTTATCTTTACACTATACTTCCCCCTTCATAACTAGCAACAGAGTGAATGCTGGTGGGCATTCACCTATCTATACACACATTAGAACAGCAATAAATATGGACTGTAGGTGTTTAACTATATTCAAGTATGTAAGTAAATAACTATATATTCAAGTATATATAAGTGTATATCCAAGACCTGTAAGTCCTGTCCTCTAACCTTATTGGCCAACGTTTTAGAAATAAAGTCTCAAGTTCAGACATACATATTATTATCCAAACACACACAATGTTTTGCAGCCCTCATTATCCTCAGGATATCATGACAGCACATACCTGCGCAGGTGATGTATTTTTTCTTTCTAATGTACTGGCATTTAATTCCTTTCAGTTAGAAATACATACAAGTAGACCACTTTAGGAATGTCCTGGGTTCAGCAGTAGCAGTCATTTTTCTCCTTCTTAGTAGCTGATGCAGTGCTGTGTTTTTGACTTCAGTCTGAGAACAACGCTGATAACACCGATGTTTTTAGTTGTTGCTAAGTAATGTTTACTCCAACCAAGGACTTTCTCAGTCTCATGCTCTGCCAGGGAAGAGGGAAAGCTGGGAGGAAGCAGAGACAAGACACCTGACCCAAACTAACCAAAGGGGTATTCCATACCACATCACATCATGTCTACTATATAAACTGGTGGCAGTTACCCAGAAGGGCTAGACCACTGCTGGGGTTAGGCTGGGTATCGGTCGGTAGGTAGTGAGTGGTTATATTCTCTTCCCTTGTTATTTCCCTTATCATTATTATTACTGGTAGTAGCAGCAGTGGCTTTGTTCTTATCTCAACCCATGGAAGTTACATTCTTTTGATTCTCCTCCCCATCCCTCCAGGAATGGGGCGGAGGAATAAGGTGGAGAGTGAGCGAGTGGCTGCGTGATTCTGAGTTGCCGGCTGGGCTTAAACCATGGCTAGGAACTACAGCCATTAGCTACCCAACCCTTCATTGCAGGGAAAAAAGTCAACACTAGCCTTCTACAGGAATTTCAATAATTTTCTTAAATATCTCTGCAAATATAACCAGCTTTATTGCATTTTTTAAATAGAAACATTTTTTTATAGTAGCGAAAATTTGGAGAATAAGCCTGTGTAAAAGTTTAAATTTTCATCTCAGTTTTTAAACACTAGCTGTAAGAATAGCTCATGGCATAACAAACAGGTAAAACAAACAAACAAAAAATGTACGTCTCAAAAACACAAGCAGAGAAACCAAAGGACCATCAATACAGCTCCTTGCAACAGGACTGTTTTCCATGAGGGATCTTCGTATGAACTTTTTTTTACAGTAATCCATTCTAGGACATTGATGTAAGACCAGTTTCTGGGTAGGACAGTAGTTCTTTTCCCTGAGGGAAAGCTAGTCTGGTTAGAAGGGAGTTTTCTTCAAATCACATGGAATTGTTGTGCCCTGTGGAGTGTAAAAAAGTCTTGAGCAGAAAGAAGTAAGCTTTTATAGGCTCCTCTCTCAATCAAGTAGTATAAAATCCTGTGCCTGCTGAAAGCAGCTAGAAGCTGACATACAAGGATTTCCTCTAGAAGATTAAGATGCTTTCTAAATCTGTATTTTGATGTTTATTTGCATGTGAGCCTCTTCCAAGAATTCTCTTGCTAGCCCTCTTTGCATGTACCTTTGCTCCTGACCAACAGCTGAGCAATCAGGTCTACCTGTGAGGACTGAAATTGATTAATCCTATTGTACAGATGGCTATAAAGCAAAACCTCACCCCAAGAAGCATTGTTGCTGCCCTGCCACCTTCTAAAGCATCCAGAGTTAACTTCAAGCATTCAATACCAGCTAGCCTGACACTTAGAGTTTCACAACAGAACTGGAAACACTAACAGTGGGTTAGTTTCCAAGCAAAAATGACATGCAGTATGTCTGTCCACAGCCTGTGTATTTAAAATCATCCTGTGAAGACTCTACCCCTCCCCAAGGAAAATAGCACATGCCCCACTCACTCAGAAATGGGGAATTACAGCCTCCTGACATTTTATACTCAAACAGCCCTCTGAAGAGAAAGCTCATATACTTTCCTAATGAATCAGATTAATTTAAGTGGGTGATGAATTAAACCCACATATGCTAGGCTTAAAAATGCCTCAGGAGGGAAAACACAGAGTAAGATATCAGATCTTGTGATTTTTTCCCATACACACAAATAATTTTGAACTACTAAGTCATTATTCCCCCTCCATAGTAATACATTACTTAAAACCACTTCATTCGAATTCGGTATAAAATCCCTGATAATTCGTATTTCAGCCAAAACAGAGAGTAGTGCTATAGCACTTGCTGAATTTTCATCAACTAACAGTTTCCAAGTAAACATGCTGAATGCCAAGCAGAGATTTTAAGTCTAAGCACTTTTGTAGGGCAAAGTGTGTTTGTCTCTGTTAATGCTTAGGAAATCCACAGTATATTAGGTCACTCCATTGCTCTGGTCTTAATAGAAGCACTGACAAGATGAAGCTTCTGATCCTGATGAGCAGATACGATGACAAAATCAAAACTCATCAGTGATCCTCAGCAAAAGCAGGGTTACAAGTCAGGTCAGCCCAGGAAATCCAAACATTAAGTCAGGAACAGGACTGAAAACAGATACACTTCAAAGAAGCTCAATCCAAGTCTAAACCTTCAGGCTGGAGCTGAAATAAACTCCTGTAGATGTGGGTGGAGGGCCAGGTCAAGCTCATCAGGGCAACTACAGCCTAGAGCTGCGCTCAGGGCTGACAATCAATCACCTTTGATTTTTTCCAACTTCCTTTTGAACCTGCAAGCTCCTTCCCTCTTGAGTACCTGGGCTCATAGCCCCTATCCAGAAAATAATTTGCATACCTGGGCAAACTAATGTCACAAACCAGCTTGAAAGTTCATTTTCTGAAGCTCAATTACAACTCTAATGTAGCATCTACTGAAAGAAAATGTAGTAAGATAGTCAGCTGTAGAAACCAGAAGAATAAAATGCAACTATATTGCATATAATGAAACAAAGAACTTTGATATTTTGACTGACAGAAAATATCACATTTCTGCCATACATCAGGGACTTATTTTATTAATAAAGGTTTTCATAGATACATAAACATTCCCTACAGAAAACCAAAAATTACCATACAAAGAATTAAGCTTCTTATTCCTATATATTCTTATAAAGAAGGAATATTCTTATATTCCTTCTGTTCCACCTCAAATGAGTCTGAAGATATAAGGAAAACAAAGAATATGTTAATTTTCCTTAAAAAATAATTGAGTAAGCAACTTTTTACCTCATCAAAAGAAGAAAAGCTTTTTACAAGGGTTCCTTTTCAATGTTCATTTTAAATGCCTTAATATAAGCATTTCAAAAGAGAGATGTGCAGTTTCTTTTTATTATTATTTATTAATATATTCTCCAGCTCGTCAGTGTAAGCCGAGATTCCTAAAATCCTACAAGACTTACGTATTTCTAAAATTCTTGCAGATATTTATTTCCAATATAAGAAGATTGTGAAAACAGACACCAGAGAAAAGGGATTAGTCAATTTTCCAAATTAAATGATCACAAACCATGTGAGCAAAGGGGTGAAATAGCATCAAATATCACTTTGGCAATGTTAAAATTCCCATGTTCTTTAAACATGGCAAAATTGGAGACACCTTCTTCATGCCTATCACATTTAAAGAGTGAAAATACCTCTAGCAAGGGCAGCCAAACAATAATAGTAGTCTTACTGCTATTTTAACTAGGACGTGTGGTTTTTGTCACATATTTAGTTCCAAATTAATTGATCAATTGTTAAAGAACATCTCTGCCCCTGCTGTAGCGAACTACAGATTGTGGTCTCTACTTCCTAAGGAAGTCCAACACAAATGGAATGAAGTGCTCTGTTCATCTAAGGAAGGGTTTCTTTTGGGTACCTGCATGACAGTAAGAAAAAGACACTAATATAAATAATCTATTAAAACATGATTCTTGCCAAGCATTGACATTAGTTAACTACAAAACTTACTTTAATTTCCTTAATATTATGTAAAGGATGCAATACAATCATTCTAGTGAAATTTTTTATCCACCATTAAGAAAGTGTTATCACATGTTATGCTTCTGTGTGATGACTTGATGCTTTTTAGAACACTCTAGTTACTGCTAACATCTACCTTCTGAGGAGTTTGGTATGCTATTGCACATACTGTAAGTACCGTAAGTACTTCGAAAAGCTGCATATCAGCTGTAGATTGAAATACAGCCATGACTTCTCAGATTGTTTTATTAAGCACGCCACATACATGAATTAAAAATTAAAAAAACCCCACAACCCACAACCTGAAGGAAGAGCTGACAATTCAAATGTCAGTATGTGCACATGTTTGCCTGTGTACACACTATTTGTACATTTGTGTGTAGAAAAATGTATGTCTGGAAAGGCTGGCTGTGTCAGTTTTGGCCATAGCATGGCACACTGGAAACAAGAATGGTTTGATCTATGCTTCAAAAGGTACATCTGGTTGTAAATAATGTCTTTCTATTTTCCAAAGAAAAGTTTTATAGCAAAGTTTCCTATAACTAATCAATATTGCCAAGACATCCTCAAGGCAGTAACACAACCCTCAATTCCTGCCTTGTTGTACATTGTCCTTAAAACATTGGTTTTAAGCACTGAAATGGCTTTGGTTCTGAAGCAGCTACACAGTTTGAGGTGATATTTCCTTTATCTTTTCATCAGCTAAGATGAACAAGCTGATTTTATGAGTGTTCCTGCTCTATTTCTGTAGAAACAGAAAACAATATATTTGATTCATTGCTGAAATTCTCAAGCAAACACATGAGTAAGTCGTGACTTCGGAAGTGCGATTAACACTTTCAGGCAGCTACTCCAACAAGCATTTTAAGCTATGCCTGGTGTGATATGTAATCACTAAAACTGTGTAAGGAAGGCTTTTTATTTGCTTTAGCTATGAATTAAAAATGCAACTGCTTCAAAGGAGAAAGCTAAACTGCTGTGGCTCTTTGACGAATATATAAAAGTTTTGTTTGGCTCCAGCAGTGCAATCTATAGAAAAGCTCTCAGCTTTCGGGCTTATGGAAGAAAACAGATTTCATGGAAGAAGATAGACTGTACAGGATGCCTCTTGCGAATAGATATCCGGCTCTATACACACTGCATGAGAGGTAGCAGGGGACAACGGAGTGAGACCAACTCTCTATCTGATATCTAGTACAATCCAAATGGCTTCTGTCATGATTTGCTCTATAACTTTTGAGGAACTGAGTGAAAATAGCTTGATGGCTGGTATTTTCACAGATCCTTCTTCCTTCCCTTTTTGAAGACAGGTGTAATGTTTGGGTTTTTTTAGTCACTGGGGAACACCTGTGATTGCCATGACCTTTGCAATGCTGAGAGCATCTTTGTGATGCTTTGTCCTGCATCACCTTCAGACACGTTCCATTTTGTCTTCTGTGCTTATAGAGGTGCTGCTCACAGAAAGAGTGCTGGTAGTAAATGATGTTGCCAGTTCTGGATATTTTATAATGGGAATCACATACAGTGATTCTCCCTGTTTGAAAACAGGTTGTCATTTCAACCACAACCAGCTTCTGGAACTTTTCCATTAGGTACAGAAATGGCATAAATTTATTTTTTTTTTTTTTTTTAATTTTTTTTTTTTTAGTGTTATCATTTGTTAAATTGTAGCGCTCAAAAAGTCTCATGATTTTGAAGAAATGTGCAATGATAAAACAAACAAACAAAATAAATAAACATCCACTTTGATATCTCTATCCAGTGTAACATTACAGATCACAAAATGAGGAAATGGGAATGCTTTTGCAGATGTCCTATGTAGCATGCTGGGCATTATAGATTTCCAAGATTTACCAAATCCCACAAAGATTTTAACACTCACTTTGGTAATTTTTGGTATGGAATCTCATTTCTGAGTTTGTGAATCATCAGGTAAATATGAGTCAGAGAAATATTGCTGCTTTAATAGACTCAGTTGACAAGAGGGAGGGGGAAGAAGAAGAATCCTCCTATTGTTACAAGTAACAACATCTTTCTTCTTCATAACAACCAAGATTTATTTGGAAAAAAAAAAAAGTTGTCTTCTTTACAGAGTGAAACTATCAGCAATTTATGTGTAGCTATGGCAACTTACATGAAGTATGAAAGTGAAAAATGGATAAAGCCAAAAAGAAAGTTGCAGGGAATTTTGGAACAAAGAAAATTGACATTTTTCAAAATTGAGTGCATTTCCATTTAAAAAAGATCCTCTCAGAAGAAAATTATAACACCCCCAAAACTCTGTTTTTTAAGTCTACAATCAGATTTTGTAACTGGAAACCTATCAAGGAAAAATGAGTCCATATTCCACAGCAAGAGGGAATGACCTTCAGCAAGAATGTCTTCTTTAATTGGTGGCAAAACCAGGCTTTTGGTTCAGAGTTAATCCTATAATCACATACAGTGTTTACTCATAGTTGAATTGACTGAGAAAAGTGTTACTGCTAGGACTTGCCTTATTTTAAGACACATTAAATCTGCTGGATATGATGAAATCTGTTCCAAAGTGTTTATCAAACACTGTGAAAAACAGTAAGATTACTAACACAACAACGTCATTGTTTGTCTGGTCAAGGGTAACAGGTTCTTGGAAGTGGAAGAAGTAGAAAGTATTTACTTCAACAAGTAACCTCAGAAAACTTTGACATATTATGCTGGAAAAGCCTGGAATATAGATGCCATTCTTGTGTAACAATTCTTTTGAACACACCATCAAACACTTTGCATGGCTTTCAATGTGCTTTGGCCAACATCCTGGATGGTGCAGTCATTACCAGGGCTTTGCTTTCAAACCACTGTCCTGAACACAAGGTCAGTGTCACAATATGGCAAAATGCCAGCTAAGGGAGGGGAAAATGCCTGCTCACCTATATCCCCTGCTGACATGGAGAGAGGGGATGAAGCATGCTCTCCCAACATGGGGAGCTGACAGGCATGGGAAGAGGTGAAAGTGACCTTGTCACCAGGAGAGACATGCCAATGACAGTCTTCCTGTGATCATCATATATTGTAGTTGACTCAGAGACACTTGATGGTCCATCCTTCCCACTACCACCACTCAATATTTCCATACAACACTTGTTGTCTTCTGTCATCACTTGGTATGTATACTGCATAGAAGTTACTATTTTCTGCAGTATCTTATATCTTAGTCTTTCCCTTTGCATCCTATAGCAGTGTGCCACTTCTAGGAATGGTTAGAGTTTGTGTTAGAAACCTATTCTGAAGTAATCGAGCAAAACATAATTTTTTTTTTTTTAAAAAAAAAAAACAAACCAAAAATAAAACCAAAACAAAACAAAACAAAACAAAAAAAAAAACCAAACCAACAAACCACAAATACAACCCAGTGCATTTTGTCTCCTTGATGGGAGTCAGTGATGGCATTACTCAGTCACCAACGTGTTCTGAAAGGAGGAGGCACAAAAGCACAAAATGTAATCAGTTCTAAGCAAGGTTAAGTCTGATGGCTTTGTAATGGGGGT